>JAQFYM010000137.1:0-114903 GCA_034694785.1 Agrenia bidenticulata | reverse complement strand
TGAGCGATTTTGGTTGCATAGTTACTTGGGACTTAACGGTTTGAAAATGTTTGTAAATAAGGTAAAAAAGAGGTTAATGCTGCATCAACTCTTAATTTAGTCTCATATTTTAAAGCATAAGTTTTCCTGTCGATCTTATGGCCGGGGACAGCTCTTCAGCCCTTCTTGTTAGGGGCTAGATCTTAGCTGCAATTGAGTTGGTCTTACTTAATTCTCGAATTCTGTTTGGTCAATGGGGAAACGAGAATTATTTGTTGGAATATTCACGGATTTTTTAATGATTAAAATAAAACTATTTAGCTGATTTCTCACCTTGAGGTACAACTTCATCATAGTTAATTCAGCATGAGTAGGTTCTTGATTGCCTACCAGTACGACTCTAAACTTCGTACTGCAAGGGTCCATGACTGTCTCATAATACTTCCTGCAAGGATTGAGCCTAGGAAATCCTGGAGGGAGCATTTGTCCTTGTGGGCTCTCGAATCTTTCGACGATAGTATTTCTCTGCAGGCTGGAAACCGAGAAAGGTGCAACTACCCGAAGGATTTGTATCTCACCAAGGGGCACGTTGTACGGGGCACGGAGGTCATAACCCCGCGGGGCAGAATAGGCTCCGTTTCCATACGACATGGCTTTGACACCAGATGATGTTATATCTGGGTCCCCTGGTCACTGGTGGTAATTTTGACTAAATTAAATGAATTACAGGTCACTCGAAATTTTGGTCCATATTTTTATGTGCCGATTCTGGGCTTGGACATGTCTATCTCGTTTTCTAAAGCTAATAATAAAATGGCACCAGGACAACAAGCTATGATTCATCTAAGAATTAAAACCCTTTAATTTTTTCCACAGTATCTCAAATCTCCTAACGTACCTAAAATATTTTATGTCTAAGAAGTTAAAGCACGGCATAAAACAAAACTTTAAATTCTAGCCTTTCGCATTTACTGCATTTTGAAATAATTTATTCGTGAACAAAGGGCACTGATTTTACAGGGAAATTATCCCTTTATTTTGGTAAATGATAAAATGAATTTCTAATCGTATCTCCTCCGTCAGTTTGAGATCGAGAGGGTCTAGAATTAATGGGAAATTTAAATTGAAGTTCAATAAATTTTCTGCAATTTGTTGCCACTACATTTTTTTAACAGTTTCATAGGGAGCTCACTAAGATTTTTTTTGGGCCTGGGATGGACAACATTTTGCTTGTTAAATATGGTATCAATGACACAATGCTGGAAACTATGCACCCGTGCGTAACCTTCAGGGGTAATAATGCAGTGTGAATTAATTAACACGGCATTTTTTGTATCAAAGCTTTGACTGCGTGGTGGGTTGGGATAAATGGGAATAATCAGTGTCTCATCTGTATCCATTACATTGTTCATGCTGAGAACACGGATTTGTTTTTTTTTTGCACTTTTGTAGCCCAAAAAAATTATATCATTGTATGATCATGATCCTGTCCTTGTGTGCTTTGCTACAGCTTTCTGTTAACTAGTTTCCGAGCTCAGTTGTACCGAAGTAAAGGGTAAAGGGTTATATAAGCTCCCTAAGCTAATCTGCATTCGTTCGGACTGTCAAGTACTCTCTGTTAGCTCTGCATGCGGGGAAGGCCAGCGTTATTTTTTTCCATTCCCGGAAACGGATGAGCCCGTAGTTTATATGGGATGAACCATTCCTTTTCATGGGGATTCTCCTTGCTTTATCCTACTCTCGATTCTTCATCCTCCTTTGCATGTAATGTAATATCCGGTATGGTCTACTAAAAGTCTAAAATCCAGAGGTGGCTATGGATTCCCAAGACTGAGTGAGCTTGGAGTTTTTTTGGTAATGTGCATGGCTACGGGATACAATTCGTGGAGCGGATTTATTTTTGAATCTGTACTTACTGTATGTGTAGGGAGGTTGTGTTGTGGCAGGTAGAATGATCACCTCTGTGGCTTCCAATGACCCCTTTGTTCCTTGAAAACGGGATGAGTGTGTATAGAGTTCCAGGAATTGAGATTATATGTACTGGAGTGTGGAGTGCATTAGATCCTGGATGTACAATAATGTATTCTAGAGTAGTTGGAAGGATGCTCTGATTTGGGAATTCAAAAAGGACGATGGGGTTAGGGAGAAGTCAAAGTTTGTAAAATGGAAATACTGCTCCTGTGGGGATTTACATGGCTTGAATTCAAACATCAAGAGTTATTGTTCACTCGAATTATTCCTTGACTCATTTCGAGATTTGTAAAAAGGCTTGTTGGAATTGTTAGCTCCTCCATGTCGATTCCACATTCGTTGAGGGTAATTTCCAGCAATTCTAGGCTTGTGGCAGTTCTTTTTCAGAAGCTGGAACCTGTAAGAGTATGTTGTGTTCGCTGTCAAGTATGGACCTGTCCCTGTGTATGGCTATTGTGTCGATGTAGGTAGGCGGATGTGGGACTTGGGACCTCTTAGCTGGCAGCAAGAATTGGTCTTTGAATGGATTGACATGCCAAGTTTTGGAGAAATATTGGAATAGTTTATATTCGTCATTATTTTTTCGGTTCTTTGAATTCCTTGACAGCACGTTTTGTTCACATATAAGCGCCTTTTCATATGGAGTTGGGAAAAAAGGAAGGCTTTTGGATTCGGATACACTTATTTTTCAGTATTGATTTGATATTTGGAAGGTACAGATACTTAGCTAGTTCTGGGAATACTTCTAGCCTTCATATGAAACGAATGTATTCACAATTCTTCTTCCACCCGAGCGGGCCTCTGCTGTTTGTCTTATTCAAGCAGATATGGTGAAAGGCTGGTGTTTCTGCCTTTTCTCCTTATTTTTATATCATTCAGAGTTTCCAAACATGATTTACGGCGGGTTGAGACGATCTGAATTTCATTTTCGGGAGCATATGGAATGAAGTGTCAGCATATCTTTCCCTTGCTTGAATAGCCTCAGTAATCACAATCAGCTATCGAATGTAATGGGCACAGCATAAAGTTATATGTATATATCGGGAGGTACATATAGTTATGTTGACCATACATTGTTGGCTGAACTCTGGAAGTCTCGGACTACCAACATAAACTCCGTTTAGACCTCCTATGGTTAATTTTCAGTGCTTATCCTCCCTATTCAAAGAATTTTGGGGATTTCAATTCCCAGCTTTGATCAACGACCTTTTATACCATTGGTATCAACGCCCTCAACGGACTGACACCCCCTTCCCTTATTCAAGGAAAAATTTGTGATATATCGGATGACACACTGTCGATCATCGATGAATTTACTAAACCATTAGTAATCGGTAGACTTGCAATTTTCAATTCATGAACCGTGAGTCTTTCGTTCCCCATCAATGAGTTACTGTAACCTGGATCACTTTAACTCGGTTACTTGACGGATTTTGGACGCCTTCGGACCATGAATCATCCACGAATTTATGGCACATTCGGATCATCAACCTCCAGAGGCTAAGGGCCGGTAGAGTTTTACCAAAGGCCTCCCTGAGTCCTGCCTAGTTATGGTCATGACTGTGTAAAAAAAAAGGAACAGAATATCTTTAATGGTTTTAATGATAGGTTTGCAGGGTAGTATACTTGGGGAAATGTTCAATAAATGTTATTTACAGACATTTTATTGGTTTTGATATGTCTAGATTTTTTGTCGATAGGTCAATGTGGATGTGGCGTGTCATGTTGGAATTGGATATGACAGCTGGACTTATTATTAATGTAATCTTGGTCATAATTTCAGTTCTTTAGGGTCTGATTGGGACGGGGTTTAGTATGGGTAGTTTTGGTGCTAATATTAATCTGATAGTTCCATTAGGACGCTTCGATAAATTCAGAAGGTATTGATGCTTATAAGTACAAGAAATAATTCCTGACCTCAACCCACTACAGTATTTGAAATAGTTGTGATATAATGTGCTTAGAGGGAAATTCTTTTAAATCGTGGACTTTTTTCTCAGAAATCTGAACGGAACATAAATCACTGTGCATGGGATTAATGTCTTAATGCAATCGACAAGTAAGACGGATGGGGAATAATGTGGGAGGATTCTTAAAGTAAAGGTTGCCTTGCCGGGTACTCGAGCGGTGGGTCATCAGTAGTTTGTTAAGCCCAGTCCGGGATAGTAACGATGTTTGACACAAGGTTTTATTTACACAAGAATTTGATCCACTTACGACGACTTGCGTCCACATGGATTACCCGCTCTGTGGCTCTCTTATCCCCCGATTTTTCTCATGTAATAAGCCGGGATTAGTTTAGTTAGGCGAACGGCCTCTCAATTACTTAGCTTTGATGGATTTTTCTCCATTTTTAACTCTGAAGATTGGAAATGGTAGATTGGAAAATGCATGGGAACTGACTACGGAGAAAGTTGTGCTTACGTCATACCCATATACTTCACAGTTGCAATTCTACTTTCTCCTTCTGGCTTTACTCAACTGGATGGAATGATAAAGGAAAGCCCTTGTGTTCATCATCCCCTTATCGTTATCCACAAATAGTTATGTAAGTGGAGACTTCTGGAAGAACCGTAGAGTTCATTACTCGATAAGTTTGCTCAACGATTGCTTGAGATGAGGATTGGGTGAGGTGGATATTGAGGGATTTGAGACGCGTGGTAGTGGCTTTGCCGAAGTCATAGGGATCATAAATATAGGGGTGTTGTGGTTTGTGTACCTACGGCTTTGTTAGTTTCCCTTGTTGTCCTTCATGATTGAATGTGGAGTGTGTGTGGAATCATATATATAGCTTCTTTGAAGAAGAAATGTCACGCCTTGCGGAATTGCAAGCTCTCTCTGAGTTGTTTACCATTCGTTATTCCACCAGGCGTGTCAGTTGACACGGAACGGATGGACAGGCAAGCCTTTAGTTTTGTGTTTCTATGATAGCGGGAGTAAATGGAATTTTTGTGCATTGTGGATCGCAAGGATTGCACCGGTTACGATTGTAAGATGGATATCGGGGACTACTTACTATATGGTGGGGCTGAAAGGAGAGAAAATGGAAATGGAAATTAAATAGTATTTCATGTCCATGTCATCTCATCTGGTGAATAATAGAAGAGAGCTCTCTCTCTCTCTTTCTGTGGGTGTCAGAGTGTTAGTTGTGTTATACTTTGTAGCTGTTGGAGAAGATGATTTTGTACAGTGAGAGGGAGAGATTTTTTTTAGAGGTTTCGTTGGCTTTAGTATAATGATCCGAGCACGGCTATTGGAGAAGTATGAGGTTTCTCTCTGGATGTTTATGTATGTGGGAGTGGTGGTGGCGAAAGTATGTATGAGACGATATCATCCGCTTATCTGCTTTTTGATGCCCAAAAATGGAAGGAGAAAGCCGCATGTAATGGAATCGAATGTGGAGTCCATATAATAGCTGAATGCTCAATGACTTAACCTAAGATTTCTTTTTCGGAGATTTTTTCCTTCCCCGTTTCCTCATTCTCCAGTGTGGAGTTGGAAATGGGGAAATGGGTCAGGGAGGTATAATCGTGTTCTTGTCGGTGGATATAGAAGGAATCCGTGTAAGGGCCTTTTCCCGTAGGCTTGGCATTTCGGGGAGAAATGGTGAGGCTGTAAGTTGCAGGCAGAAGTCTTTGGATTTTCTCTGTGTTGGAATTGGCAGAGAATGTATGAGACAAGTCTTGGAAGAGTTGACTTACAGAAGGATTTGGGATCTGGATGATGTAAGTTAAATTGGGATTTCCCAACATTTCCGTCCTGAGGTACGATTCGGAGGATGTAGAAAGTTGGAAGGATTATGTTTTTTTTGGGGGGGGGGGGGAAATATCTAGCCCTCAGGACGAAGGCTTAGTTGGAAGTTGGGAACAGATTGGGGTTTAATAAGGGAGATGGTTTTAAGGACGAGAAGGATTTACGACAGCGCAACTGGAACATAACGGTGTGGTCAAGGTTGGTTAATTTTTTTTGTGATGCTGGACTCTGGTGGAGACGCATGGTTGAATTTTGAAAGAAAATTTCATAGAAGGTTGAGTTTTTGTTTTGAAGGTTTGATCTAAAAAAAAATTTGATTGATGCTTTTGCGAAATGTGGAATGGATTAAATGAGCGGACATGGAGGTGGACGATGGAATAAGGCGTGTAACAAGTTCACATGGTGTGATTTATTTTTCGTGGAATCATTTAAACATGATGACATATACTTATACAGCCTTCTATCTAACAATAACGAATACAAATATCATCTCGAGCTCCAGAGGAACAATCAATCTGGAGCCAGTGTGTGTAGCTTAGTAGTATATCACTCGTCTCTCTGGGTGTGAGGTTACTTCTGTAAAACTATCTAAATGGTAAATCCTTCTTAGTACCTTGTCATCATCATAATTCACTTTTGCTCCTTCTTCACAGAGTATATAATATCTCCTCTCAATAATTCCATAAACTATGTACTATACTGTATAAGTTAGGTCTGAGAAGTTGTCTAGTGCTTCGTCTATTTCACAATAAGTCGGGGGAAATGATGGGGGGAGTGTTGACAAGGAATCTATAAAACTATGAACTGATCAGTGGCAAGAAATATAATTGTCTACATTTATATATAGGTTCTTGTATTAACTATATACAGGCTACATCCTTGGATTTTTAGGCAATAATAATATTCTTCTTGGATGAAACAAGGTATTTATGTTGAAGGTACTTATTTTGGAATGGTTTCATAGTATTTTATTTTTTGATCGTGGAAGAAAATCCTGGGGGCTCTGGTACTGCAACACTAAATGTCTGAGACCACGGAATAGCTGTAATTGAATTGAATTGAAGTTGTGGTGAATGTGCTGAGAAACTCGAATGCGGTGTCGAGTGTCGTGCGTCCATGAGTGTTGTGTCTATATGGATTGTTTTATGACCCTCGGGTCATATTTATAAATGTCTAGTAGCTAAACTCTGTAGGTACTTATAATTAGTAAAAATTGAATGACTTAATTAGTAGATGCGTATTGAGTAATATATATTAGATAGGGTGAAGAATGTCCTAGAAAGCTATAGAGAATTATATGACAATTGAATTAGAATTAATTATCTCTATAGCCTTTGACACGATCTCATGCCCCAAGGATCGGAGAGTAAAAGGGTCGTAATTAGGTTATCACTTAATATTATCAATCATTGTCATAAAGACAGCTGCCTTGTTTGCGACTGAATAATCACATTTGGAAACGGAGCCTGTGCAGAGCTCCATTTACTTATTAATTAATATGCTGAGTTAACTTATTGTAAGCTATGAGCTAATTAGTAGATCTAACTCTCTAAAACTTTGTGATCGTCTCTCTCTCCTCCGGTACTTGCTGATTAAGGTCTGGGTGTATTGACTAGGGTTAATGGAAACTGATGATGGTGGAGGGGACGAGGAGTGAGCAAATGAGTGTCGCCGTCATCATAAATAGTGGCACAATATTGGATGCCCCACTCGCAGGTGGAACGGTGGTCTTGAATCGACTAGAGTCCCCCCTCAGGTTGGGAACCAATGTGGGCTTAGGTGTGGTCGTGTATTGATCAATAACCCCTGGAGGATCAACTCCATCACCCGAGGATCCCGTGTCATCTTGCATCTCCAGCAAATCTTCATCATCCGTCTCACCTTTTTGCCAAAACTTGCGGGACTCGGCTTCTTCTTTTTCCTCAACTAGCCGAGCCTTGACTTTCTCCTCGGACTCTGTCTCCAAGTACCCGCCACCACCGGCCTCTTCCTGAGGGAACATGGTAAATTTGTTCTCGTTGCATAAGGGGCCTTTGCAGGAGCAAAATTCCACCGAGTTAGCCATTTTGCAGTCATTGAGCTGGAATCGAGCACAGGAACGGGAGACACTGGTTCCTGTCGAACAGTCAGAAAAGTAAATATTAGAGACGAAATCGGCTAATGGACATTGCATGGGTTTTTATGGGATTTTTTTTGAGCTAAAGGGAATCGGAATATACGGGTTAGTCCTTGGGAATGAATGCCCGGAGGATTAGAGAGTTTTAGAGTTGAGGAAAAGTTTACTAGGAAGTGGAGCAATAAGATTTAGGAAAACTTGATAGGATAGACCAATGTCAAAACGAGGTCAAGGCTCAGGAGAAGAAAGGGACAGTGGATGCTTTATCTCATTATTTTTGGGATGATTCCTGCCAACACTCCCAAATATGTCTATGATTTGATTCTAGAGGTCTCCTGTGCAATGATGCACATGTTAAATGCATGAGATCTACTGCAGGTGAATGCCTACGTGCTATTAGTCATTGATATAAGTATATAGAGTCCCAAGATATAAATAAATAAAAAAGAGGATCCTCATATGGGATGATGACAAATGTTTCTTGAGTAGACAAGAAGACTACGGTGGGTGACGTCTGAGGTGACAAGCTCATGTGAGTCTGACTACCTCTTGTTCTCACGTGGCTGGAGAAGGATGTGGGAAGTTCTTGTTGAAAGACTATTGGCACAGAGGATGACATTAGCTTGGCAGATTACTTGGATTTGTTTGGACCGAGTGATGGATGGTATGTAACGAGGGAAGATAATGGATAGTCTGAATGATTCATTCCGAATCAAGCTTTCCCCCATTTACTAATTGATGAATTGCTATGCGTAGCTTTTATGTATGGTTGTATTAGACACATGTATTGCTGGAATAGGGTGATTGGGATTTCCCAGGACTCGAGTTACCTTGATTTGAGGAAAGTTGGATAATTTCTAAAGGATGGGATTATGTGAGTGTGGAGGTAATAACAATAGGCTGTTGGCGTGGGTGGATGTGTGACGGATGGAATCACGAAAATTGGGAGAAAGGTCGTACAAGGATGTTGGAAATTTATACTATTGATGGTTGGGTTGGAAGTGGAGCTGTAGACTGGGTGTTGAAACTGTTGAAAGTATGGTTTTGGTTTTGTAACCCGGCTTGTCGTCGTAGGCGTGAAGGATGAGCTCAAATGTTAAATGTAGTAATAAAAAATGTAAATGGAAAAGTTGTGGGACCAGAACTAAAAATGAAATAAAATCTTGCTACACAATAGTTATAGTTTATTCCCGGGTAGGAGGACTGAGATAGTAAGTTTACGGCTTGTTATGCAGTAGCAGCAGGGCTTGGTATTTTTGAGAGGGAAATAAATAAAATTAACCATGGTTTACATCATTCACTATCAACTACTCCTATTGTCTACGTAGTTCTTGTCACATTCTACACTTACTACCCGGGTAGACCGAGTCTATAAAAATCATTGGGAGAAATTGTGTTTGAGGACATGGGAGAAAATTATAGGTTGACAAAAGTTTGGAAACTGATTTTGAAAACACGTGTGTTGTATTACATACATTTATGTTATTTGCGTATGGTTTTTTAGTATTCTGTATTTTTGTATTTATTGATCGTAATCGTAAGTGAAAGGAAGAGAAAGTATCGGATCTGGGAAATCAGACTAGCATTTCGTGTCACGTGTCTCTTGACAACTCCGGGCTATTTATACTAACAAATGGGTTTAGTTTAAAAAATATTCTTTTAAAAAAATGTGAATGTCAAAGCAGAAATATTGTCACGAATAGTCAATATTGAAGTTTGGTTAAGGTTAGGTATGTTACATATTGGAACGTCGTCATCAGTCATACTCATTGGACATTCCATATATATCCACCACGTATTATATTGAGATATATTTTTTAGATATAGCAACTACCACCCACTACCAAAAGTGCTTTCTTTCCCGGGCGTTTCCGACATCCACATTCTTCTGTTTTTTTTCCAACAAGGGGAACTTGGAAGTTCAAAATGATAAATCATGCGATTCTCTCGAGCCTTTCAATAAAAAGAAATACGATTGGGCTATAGATTACAGATTACGCCAAAGCCAAGTGGCTTAAAAGGGAGCTTGAGATTCCTGAAGGCTTTGTCCCAGTTTAGTATCTTCTTCTGTCTTTTATAGCCAAAGTTCCAGGGCTTGAGTGGGTGGATTAAAAAGAGAAGGAAATAATATTTTTCTCATTTTTTTAGAAGAGAAAACTTTGCAAAAAAAAGATTTGTCGTATAGTAGTAAAGTGATTGGAGTTGTATGGAGTTCTTAAGTTCTTAACAAGAGAACATCTGGGCAAAACAAATGACTCTTTCTCTTTAAGTTTTTTTCTTCTTCTTGGGCAAGGGTATTCCCCTCTAATTTCCTTAACGACTCAATTAGGCCGGCATCATTATCATCATCATCATAAACTTGGTCTTGTATGCTAATCTGTGGTAATTCTTATAATAATTTCATTTTGCCTCCAAAGAGAAGCAGAGAGTCTCCCAAGATGAATTGGATTTTTGAAGGGAAATCGGATTGGAAGAGGTTGGAGTGAAGACTAGCAAGAAAGAGAAACCGGTTGTGATTGGAGATTTACGACCTGGTTTTCCACATTCGATAGTTGAGTGAGTTACAAAGTCTGGGTATTGATTGTGTCTTTTATTAATTTAAAAATGGAGGAGATTTATGATACAACTAAACTAGAGCTATTAAGCTTGATTAGAAAATTCAGTAGCTGCTTGGGCATTCAATATCGTGTCTACATAAGTTGAGACCTGCCTCCGTCTCCACAGAAAAGGGGTTTCCGTTGCAGTTATGTTATGATAATGAATTTTGTGCAGAGGAACTACTGTAAACTTGCTAGGTTGGCCAGGGTGTGTCCCTCTACACGTTGGTATCTCTCTAGGTATGTATGTTTGTGTAAATTAGATTAGATAGAAGACGTGGGATATTTTATTCATGGACTGGCACAGCTATTAAGTGCAAAAAATATACTCAGGCTTGGGTAAGTTTAGATGGACTTTATGGAGAAAGGCTCAGGGAAATAATATAGGGAGACAAAGTGATAAAGTTATTTAACTTGGTTCCCCCTAAAAGTTCACGGCTACATTTTGCCTACGGAAGAGTTGCTCAAAAAAGTTCCACCGTATGTATTTCAGGTGTCACACCAGCCTGGGAATTGATGGGGAAGATATCGATTCCTACTATAATTTTATATACTTAAGCCTCTTATCCTTCCGGCCTTCCGTGTTGAAACTACTATAGAGCATAAGTTTCCCTTTGCTAGTCATTAGATTAGCTTTACACTCACATTTGTCACGGTCAACATTGGTCGGAGAAAGTAAGGGAGAAAGTACTGTAATTACACCTTCGGGTTTCCTACTTCCGTTCCTCCTACTGTGAACAGGCCGAGATGCTCATCTTGAAATTACGGAACGTTTTCTTTTGAGTTTCTGGCCGGACGTGTATGTATATATTTATTTGATGTTGGGTTGTTCTTACAGGAGGTTGTAGGTAGGTTAAAATAATACAAGGCGAATCAACTTTCATAGTGAGTTTGTAGTTTTATGAAAAGCTCTGTTTAAAAGGTTAAAGGTTGGGTGATGTTAGCTGGGAGGGGCTGTAGTTTGTATTTCTTGTTTTCCTTTGAAATATGAAGCTTGAATAATGTGAGGATAATGAGAATTTTCATGGCTCTGGGATAATTGGGTTACTTTGGAGAAAGTTTTTAATGATTTTAGTGATAACTTACCATGAATCCTGAGGAGGCATCCGGGATGATCCTGAGGACATTTGAATTCAAAGTTTTTCTTATTGTTGGCCGTAAATGAAGCACAGTCTGGGATTTGAGTCTCTTTCTCCTTGAAGATCTTGAGGATCTCTTGAGCCTCTGAGGATGTCCGGTCTGTCGGTAGACAGACATAGCACTTGTGATGATGTGAATGGGGATGTCCAGCAGGTCCGATGATAATATCATGCCCTTCGATGATAGGTGAAGATGGGTGGTGGTGGTGATTGTGTTGAGGTTGAGATTGATGAGGGCTCAAGGCAGGGCGTGCCAAAATACTTGGAGGCCCTGTAGTGGGCTCCCCTGCGGATGATGATGATATCGATAATGTCGATGACTGAGATGCCATGAATGTACTTGCTCCTGTGGTTTGATTCTCCATCCCTGAAATAGACAAAATACAAAATACATGTGATGAGCTTAAAAAAGTGTTGGCTTATATAAATTAATATTGATTTGTCCTAAGGCTGGCTGTGCGTGTTGGGTTCCACTATGTTTTTTTTCCCTTAGCTCTCTCCCTATGCTTTTACATGTATGTATAAGAAATAAATGAAAGTATTTCCATCTTCTTCGTCTTGGAGGGTTCATCTAATTGATTTCGGATCAATTTGTCCCCCCGAGGAAAGTGAAATTTCGAATGTTGAGTGTGATACGCTAAATTGTCTAAGCCTATCTCTCTGCACTGCGGTAAGTGTAAGGAATTCCTTTTTAAGCCCCGAAAGTCCTATAGTTCTTATATTATTATAGAGGAGAAATGGAGGAAAAGTTTGTTTTTTACAGCCCGCTAATAAGCACAAGAGACTCATGAAGATTGGGAACTGAAAGTGCCGAGAGTGTACTAGAGCAAAGAGTTGAGAGTTTAGACGGTGCAATTTCCGAAATTCAATTCCAGATGCCTTTGCCAGGGTAAAAAAAACATATATATTTCTAGAAGGCAACGCAAAGGCGAGGTCGCGTCGGATTGGGTCTCAGAGTTTAATGTAAAGTTTGTTAAGATAAGACCCGGAAATGGGCTCTGTTGATGACATCTCTTATATGATTGTATCTTAACATTGTGGCCCTTTGGATATAGTGCAAACTCGTATCTCAGGACTTGAATAATGATTATGGTTTTTTGGAGACAGGCTATTCCTGATTCTGATTGAATGAGAATGGAGAATAGATAAAGTTAAATCCATCCATCTATCAATGTGGAGTTGAGAGTGGGTGGGAATGTTTGATCCTTTTACCACGACTAGATTGTCATGTCATGAAGTGATGTAGCGGGATGAAGACTAACCCAATCCGCCGAGTAGGACATTTTACGATAACTGCTGATGGGCATGGGGATAAATGCGTCGAATATGTGGTTGTGTGATGGTGGGGGGGGGGAATTATGAGGATTCGAAGATAATAAAATATTATAACGCCTATAGGCTAATGACTAATGAAGTAGAGAGTGGGGATTGAATTGTGTGGTTTTTTTTTTACTAAAAGGTTCTATGTGAGTTGGGAATAAAATGAGATTGATTTTTTATGTCTCTCTCTCTCACCATTCGGATTTAGATTGAGATTTGGAGTGAAAGTCAGGGCGAGTGGATTGGATGTGGAAATTACATTAGATTAGATACGTACTCAAGCTGAACCCTGTTGGATTGTAAGATGCTTGAGTGTTCTAGATGAGATGAGAGGGTTGGTGGTGTGGGAGTGGGTTGAAAAGGTGCTTTCTAATGTCTCTCTGCCTCTAGTTAGAAAGGGATATAGAGTTGATAGTTAATACAGAGCTGATGATGGCAAGTTTTAGTAACTCTGTCTGTCTGTCTCTACCGGGTTTGGTGGGAGTCTATGGTTTCCGAAGGTTTTTGGCTTTTAAGTCCGAAGCTGGAAAAGCCGAGTGGATGATAAATTGATATTGCTCTGGGCCTTTGGGCGAACTCAGTGCTAGTAGTTGATGAGAATTTTTTTTCGCTTTGTTTGCTCTTCCTCAGATATATATATGTGTGTATATATATGTGAGTGGATGTTTGTTAGTGGACCAGGGAAAGATATCTATTTTCCAAAGGCTAGTGAAGGGCATGGAAGGGCTTAAGGTAAGAATTGGATTACTTGATGGGATGAGACAGGATTGGTTACAGAGAGCTGGAAGGAATGGGTTTTATTCGTTTGTCCCTTCGTTCATTTGGTCACTTAGTCACGTCGTTTGAACTCAGGTTCTTCTAAGTCGGAGTTAAAGTGTGAGGGCGGATATGGGACCTAATTTGTCTCCCCGGTTTGAATTGAGGCTAATTATTCGTTGAGCGTATAAGTAAGTTTGTCCTTGTCTGCTTTTTTCTCGTCGGTATTGTGGTAGAGACAGTTAATTAACTACAGAGTGGCAATAAATATAGATTTAGGGATTGCTGGGAATACATTTCCGTTTCGCTGACTCAATAGAAGCTCGGAAAGCACTTGAGCAGAAAAGGGCAGGCGGAGTTGTTTACTAAAGGGTTTATGAGGATCAATAAGCTATTATGTAGGAATCTATAACAATGAAGCGGATTCGGTTCTTATGCTCTATGGCTAGTTAGTTGTTGGGTAACATATGTTTGCTCATATAGGATGTGTATGTTTTTTGTTATGATTAAGCTTAAATCTGGTGTTTGTGTACACGACAGAGTAGATATTATGATAGAGAGGTAGGTAAGTACACGGAGTTCTGTAGTCTTCTTGTTTACTCGGTACAAGAAATGAAAAAAATAAACCTTGAGTCACTTTTTATAGGACGTAAGTAGCCGTAACTTGGACCTTTGTACTCGTGCAAAAGACATACATGCTTCATGTTTGACAAATCGGTCTATTATCCGATTATGATGTAGTGTCTTGTCTGATGATTCTCTTGAAATTTAGCTCAAGAGGTCAGAGTTCGATTGAATCAATGGATCTAACTTACGTATACGTTTATTTCATATTTGACGGTATGAGCAGTTTATGGGCAAGAACTTGCTGGTAGTGCCATGTACTTTTGTGTTGTCTACATATCGTTTAGCCTCCAAATTCTGCGATGATAAACGACAGTGACTTTGCATTTAGCATTTGAATTGCATCTATCACAATCAACAATGTGTTTGGTATGTGCAGATTAATCATCCTGACCTGACTAATTTCGTATTCTTCAGAGACTGACTTAGAATAATTTGATATTGTTATCAGTTATCAGTGCACTTGGAGACATACAGATTTAGTATAAGAGCATGATTAGGCGGATGGGAAAAGCAGGCATGTCTGGAAATAATTTTTTTCAAATGTTTTTTCTGTAGGACTCTTCAGTAATAAAAAAACTGACGCGAAGATTACATTGAAGGCTTTTTGGTAGTTGGATAAAGCATTAAGATGCATTAAAAAGATTAGAGGGATTATCAATGGATAATAAATAATAAGATGTGACCCTCGTCCACAATTTGGCCATTATTATCCTCGATCGTTTTCTGTAATTTAATTTTTTTTGTAATATTATAAATATTATCAAGGACTACTTTAATTCGTCTTCCAGTAAACGGGAAGAAAGATTTGCTTTATAAATGCTCTTTAAATAAGTATTGACTAAATTATAAATATTAAATAAATTATAAATATTTGCATAAATTGCAAATCAGAATACAAAGAGCTAATGGCTGTTTCTAAATTCTAAATTCCAATTTTCCCTCACAGACCACCTTTTTTTGTCATACAGCATTGGTACATGAGTTCAGAATCGAAAAAAAATCGGGGATGAAGTGGTCCATAACTGGTGAAGTGGGTCATGTTGACACTGGGTTGGTAGGTTGAGATTTTAATGTTTTTTTTAGAGGTTCCGATACTCGGTCAATTTGAATTAATTTTTATAGGTGGTTGGATTTGAGTGAAGCTCTGATGCAGTTCATTGCACAGGATGCATCACATTTTTCTGAATGTTGATGTAGGATGAGCCGACAGAGAGAGAGAGACAGATTTGCACTTTTTTAAAGTATGGAACATGGCTATTTACGTTGCAGAACGAGAATGCTAATCTTCCGCTGTGATGTATGCAGGATATGAATATAAAAATGGCTTATTTGAGGTCAAAGGACGAGAGAGCGAACCCTGAGCAGACACAGGAGGGTCATTAAATCTAAACTTAGTGGACAAAAGTAGAGTGAATCCTAGAGAATACTTGAAGTAACACAATCCTTTGGGATACATGACTAAACACTGCATATTTGGATATCAAACTAAAATAATAAAAGGGCTGAAGTAGTAGTAGTTGGTGTTGAGTGGCAGAGATGTAAATGAATAACATCGTGTGAATTGCTACTTGGAAGCATTCGCAGAAAGCATGTCCTGCACTCAAGTTCAGTTGAAGCTGGAGACTTTTAACAAGAGAGATAACTCGCCTCCATAATTAATTACACACTAAGATAACAGAGTTACGAGGGTAATTAAAATGAGCCTACTACTGCTGCATCAGCTTGCATAGATTCCTACAGAGTAAAGATGATGGAGAGGTTGGGAATTAAAAATAATACTTTGTTGGTAAGGAATTAAATTATACAGGACTCTGAGTGTGTATAATTTCATCAGAGTTCAGTCAGGTGGGCTCCTAAAACAGTTGAAACGTAGGGAGTGTAGAGAATAACTTTGCCGTACTTAAAAAACAGCTCAAGATTTCCAGGAAAAGCTGTTTCCGAATTCGGTTGGGGCTGATATGATTATTCCCTGTGATGGAATTCGAGATGGGGACAGAGTGTTTGAAAAGAGATACGGGATTGTCTGCCAAGGACTTATTATTATTAGAGAGAAGAGAATGAGAGTATAGGTGATAGGATAGGATGGGTGTTTAGTTGGGTGTCTGTCGTAGGGGCTTCTAATATTGGGAGGAGTGGAAAGACTGAAGGTGAAAGTAACTCGGAGTAACAAAAGCTATTAAAACTTTCTCAGGATTGTGTCAGGCTTGGTTATGGTATATTTTGTGGAGGAGGGGACTCTAGATATACCCACCATCTTTTGAAAGTGTAAGTGTAGCTATCCTGTGTGGACTCGTAGAGACAGAAGTCGTATTATTATCCCCCCGTTCCTTTATGACCTTAATGGGACTTTAGCTTTCCACTAATACTAATAGGTACATATGGCACTGCTCTTGAAAGGGAAAGTCAGAGATGGAAATTGTATGAGATGTCCTTTTGTCACCCTTAATTCCGCTCTCTCTGCCTCGGTGTCTGTGATGTAATGTGAGGGTGGGTGGTAATTGCTCTACTCAAGGGATAGTGTTTTATCAGGTCGTAAAATAAAAGGATTGGGTGGACAAGACTTGAATTTCCAAGGGAGTCAATGGCCTGGCTTTCAGAGGGAGAGAGAGAGAGAGAGGCATGTGAAGGTTATGGAAATCAATGCAAGTGCAGAGGACTTAATTTTTTTGTGACTCAGAATGTAAATCTAATTGGAAGGAGTTGGATGAGGATGGATTTATCTGTAGGGATGCGGAATCCCCAGAAACGCCAGTGAGGCTTGGGATTCTATGTTTATGCACCTGACTACACTGGCTTATAAAAGATGAAGAACGAAGTTAGGAGGTTCTATTGTTGAGATTGAGCGTATTGGAAGTTGTTTTAGAGAGATTTATATGTATGTATATAAGTATGAGTATATTGTACTAGCTCTATGAGCATAAGGGTGGATTAGGATTTTGAGATTTGAAAATTTGGTTCTTGAAGAGGAAGGGCTTTTGGGGAGATAAAGGGACATTATGTAAGAATAAGGGAATAGTAATAGAGTGGATGTGGATGAGAGAATATTGTAATGTTTGTCTACAGGGGATTTTGTGTGAAAGAGATGTGTTTTTAAAGTGGGTCACATGAAAGAGAATATTAATGAATCCTTGTGTCTACTCCTCCTATGGCTTGGGTATGTACTATAGGAGTGGGTGAGCATCCTTGATGTGGGATCCGGTAAAAGCTCCCTTTATGTAACTGCAACTGTGACAGTGGGAGACTTGAGGCTCCTCTTACTCTCTTCAACGGGAGCGAAATGAACGAGTTTATGTTACTGGTCATGGGTGACAGTTTCTGTGAAAGCTCAGATATCTTTAACTGGCTTTTGAATATCTTTAATTTCGAAACAAGGTATGAGGATACAACAGGGTTGCTCTGTGCTACTGATTCTCGTTCAATATAGTTCTAAAAGAACGTGGTTGTGCTCGAGTTACTTCTGGGTATTTTATACTGTAAGCTTGGATTTTGATAACTAAGCGATTTTGTGTGTAACAAAGTTTGTTTAGTTGGTAAAGCAGGGCCTTGGCAGTATTGTCTTGATACGCCCGAACTTGTGTGTCCTGTAACAATATGTTCGAGAGGGGAAAAGGTTTGGCTGTGTTCTGCATGTGGCATGGGACAATTAAAAGAGAATAAGTGGGCTTTAGCGATTCTGCTAGGATTTAAAGGAGATTTGTCCCTGTCTCCCTAAAAGTAGGGAAAGGGACTTTGCTTTCTCTCCATTATTTTTTTTAAATACTTGGACACGACAGGAATGTTATGTTAGTCCATGTCTTCTACCTCTGAACATGGAATGAGAAGTCTTGATGAGAAGGATTTGAATAACTGAGGGTAGGGATGATGTAGGAAAGTACCATAAATTACCTGGCTCACTTTCTCTCTGTCGTTATGTTCTGTAAGTCCCACTCCCTCGTAGTGACGTACTCTTCATGGATAAAGACTTTAAATGGACTTAGCGAAAGTGCCTTCAAGGACTTCAGCAGGGCGGCTTGACTTTCTAGGGTATGCTTTGAATGTTTGAATGGCAGTGTTATGGGGTACAGAATGTGGGTGTTGCGCCACAGTAGATGCTCGTTTTTCTGTAGGCCAAGTCGGCCAAGATGTGTCTACTGTAAGTGCTTGTGTGCCACGTGTGCCCTTCGAAGCTTCATTCGAGCTTCGTAGCCCGTTTAATAGCACGTACGTCACGAAAGAGGATATTTTTAAGACCGAATTCGAGATGCTGCCCCTGCCATTGTGAGGTCATTCCGGATCAGGAGGAGGTCTGTCTCTAAGTGTGTAGCTGTGTGTGTATCTAACATGAAGGATGGGCTTAAGTATTGTATTGAAATGTTTAGAGAGGGAAAGGCAGAGGGTTGGAAGATTGTAATAATACAATGTAATTTGGATACTGCACTTGAATGAAGATGCAAGGAGAAAGAGTCCAGGGCAGAAGATTCGGGTAATGGCCCAACCGCTTTCGATTCGTTGGTCCGAGGTGATTCACGTTTTATTACATTCCGTGTTGGTAATACTCTGAGGGTTTTGAGCATTTGGTTCCTTGAATGTTCTAGGGGGATGTGTTGGGAACAAAAGGAAGAAAGGGAGCTATTAGTGCCAAATGGTGAGTCAACTTTGTCCATCCAGTTTCGGATTTCTATTGAATCTAATGACGTGCTCAGAGATAGAAAGTTCCCTTCAGGGGGATATAGTATTTCTCTAAAAGCCACCTCCATATGTTTCCATATCGTGAAATTAATTTAGGAAACTCCTGTCCCGCCCACCTGGGAATATTTGTGCATTCTGAGAATCTGTGAGCGTGGGTGTCCGTTTTTGAAGCCATTAAAAATGGGCAGAAATGCAATAAGTATGTAATTTCGTTAGTTAAAGAGTTAGATGTCCAAGTGGAAAGAGCCAAGAATTGGCGGAGGATGTGTTCAGGGTCATTTGTAATTTGCTGCTCTATGCGAGCATCATGGCATGCAATAAAGTGCATTCATGTCCTGAAAAAATCATGGCAATGACACAATGTCCGAAAAAGCAGCAGATTCGGAACACGATACATATTATTACATGAGGTCATGTACGTCTCATTAAATAAAAATAATGATCTCTCTCTCCTTACCAACTTGGACTTGAAGCCAAAAGACTCGAGGAATAATGGGTGAGAAAAATCCACTTTTTCCCTCCAGATTTTTTCCACCCGTTCGGATAGGAATCTTAATAGATGTGAATTACTGGAGGAGTTTGTGTTAAGAATAGTCCGTGCTTTAGCTGCTGGTATCTTCTTTATACCATGGCTGCTAATTGGTTGGATCTTGTATGAAATGAATGGATTTTTTTAGAGCTGTAGTCTCTAGTATAGTAGGGCTTGTGTACGATTTAATAAAGAGGGTAGTAATAAATGGCGAGGATACTCGTATCTATCTCATCTCATCATTAGCCATCAGTACATGATCTTCATTGTGCAAGGGTATTTATTAATTGGACTTGGAGTGCTTAGAATAGAAGGGAGCTGGGTTTAATGGATCAGATTGTGAGATATGAAGAGGCAATGGCCGGATTATTCTTATCACATGGATATTATGTATGGCTAAAAGTTGTGTATATATTTTCTAGAATACATGGGTTGGAATTGAATTAGTTAATAATATTCATGGAGGAGACGGGATGAGTGAGATCCTGTCCGGAATTTAAATGCCCGATTTCCCATGAGGATTACGAGAATCATGATTCATGAGGGAGGAACTGGGAATATTTCGGGAAGTCCTTGTCTCTCTGTATGAGGGACTAATATTCGGATTTCGTGTCCTTGCGTTTTGAGCCTTAAGATATTTAAGGGGAAGGAGGAAGAGGGGATGAGAATTATTGAGGATGGGAAAATAACAATAAATAATATTTTATTCTTTAAGATGGGGTTTTTATGAAGCTCGAGTGGGGGATATTAATAATGTTTCCGATGTCTTTTATTTAGTTTAGTTACGCATTGGTCTTTTTGTATCTTGTCTGATCATCTCTCGTCTCTACAGATAAAGCTATAGTATATAGTAGTATGTAGGTAATAATGATGGTAGAAGGTAGTTGTAGAGCTCAGGGTATATAACTTGGGATTTTCGGCCGAGTGTAAAGAATGCAAAGGGGATGGAATATTATTATAGTACGATATTATTGCGAATTGCGAATATGTTATGTAAATTTGGAATGTCTGGGCTGGTAAAGTTAAACTTATGCATTTAGTTAGCGGTGGTAGTGGTGGTCGTGGTTCTTGGACGGAATGAGGTTTATGAAATATTCCAGGTGCTACGGCGAGCTTCTGTATATAATAATAACTGCTTCTACAGAGATGATGAGGATTGTGGTGGTGGTGGTTTTCTTGAGTAGTGGAACAGCCAGGTATGGATCTTTGAATGAATTTGCATTGTATTTAAGTTCTAGCCTGTTTGCTATACACAGTTATAGAGTTTACAGGGAGACTTGAGCAGAAGGGTTTAGCAGTGTTCGAGAATATGAGATATAATATGAGTTTTCAGTTTACTGCTTTTATATAAATATGGCTTGGTGAGTGTTTAACGTGTTTAACTTTGAACTTTAGTTTGGGTATACCAAGAACTTATTTTAATTATTTTCAGTTACAGTTAACCCTTGGTAAGTGGATAAAAATAGTTATGAGTAATGGCGTTAGCTAGGATTGTCGGGCATAGTTTTAAGTAACTGGAAGGTGTTTTGATAAAGAGGATCAACTGTATCGTCTATGTTGCATATTTAATAAAAGTTGTACAAGTCTGTGAATACTTTATGACTGTTTTCTAAGGTCGATGGATAGGAGGAATAATAACGTTAATAATATTGTTCCTTAGAAATGGATATGATTTAATATGTGAGATTGAAAATATTGAAATAATATTGTTCTTAAATATAAGACAAACAATTTGAAATGGTAATGAAATCCGGTAGATGAACGAATAGTCTAGATTTTGATAATAATCGAAGGGTGAAAAAAATTAGACTTGAATTTTAAAATGTTGACAAAAAAATACAGCATTTGTTTTGGACTAAATTATTATGTAACTAAATTATATACTTATCATGTCTACTCTCCCGTACACATGTCCTGTTTTTGTCTTCATTAAATAAAGTAATAGGAAATGTCAGTGGGACAGGCAACAGATTAATTCCACGTTTCTCATGGTCCAAGCCAGAATCAGCCACATACGTAAACTACTTGCTAGAGGATATTGTTGGAGAACTCATTGGGTTTTCCATGCCAAAACGGATGAACCCATTAGAGTAATTTGACCAGGAGCTTGAGGGCGGACTGAGTCAGATGGGGGAGGAAGATAAGCGAAGCTGATTAAGTCAAGTTTTTGTGCAAAATGTGAATTTGAGAATGTATTTAAATTATAATATTTTCAATAGAATCATGAAATAGTTTTCGGACTACGGAAGGTGTAATTAGAAAGGACAGCAATGTGAGATAAGAGTGAAAAAGCTCTCATCTCGCCTTCATCCTAATTGACATTCTTTACCAGCATCCGACACATTGGGAGGAATACAGTAGAGAAACCAGTTGAGAGCTGGACGTTCTATCCTCCTTCTATTTACCCCAAAACCGCAAACTCTGATGATCCCATGATGGATTATTATTATTATTAAATAACAAGGCATGAACTATCAAGTAGCAGAAAGGATTTATCAAATCCTTGTAAGGGAATTAAAAATTATAGGGCAGCTCATCATTAGGAATCGTGATGGTGTTATCTTTTCCTCTATCTCCCACGTTTTTTTTAGTATTTCAAAATGGAAATCTTAATCTCCTTGTTTTTGGGGGTGGGGGAAAGTTTTCTGTTTTTTAAGAGCTGCGTGTCTTTTGTGTTTATTAAAAAGAGTTTTAGAGTTTGAGCTAACAACAGGGTTTAGATTCGGGTTGGATTAGTTGATGGATGGATGTTCCTTATGTCTTGTATTCTATTTTATTGGGTGGGATTGAATAGAAATCTCGTTCAAGATCTTAAGAGGAAGAGGGAATGGTCAGGTTTTGGTACAGTTGGCCCATGAGTTCAGGTTTCCTGTGAAATCAGCCCCGTCCTGTGACAGTTTTAAAAAGCCACTTATGATCTCTATCTCGACTACTCTCGACAGTCCAAATGGTCCTGGAACAACCAAATTGGCTGAATGATAAAAACGGAGTGGATTTTATGACCAACCTAAAGCCCACTGCAATACATCTCTCTCTCTCTGTGTTTAGGTAACTAATGTGAGGGGAAAGTTGATGATATCAAAACGGAAAGGTTGAATTAGCGTATCCGATTTCTGTGTGCAAGGGGCTGTAAAATTCCCTGAATGCACGTGACAACTCAATTTGATCTAGAGGAATAAGTATTAGGTCAATGAGTAATTAGAGTTGATTTTGAACTGCTAAAATCAAGTCGAAAGTCGATGCTTCTTGTATCGAAAAGTTTTGGTACGGTATGTGGGAGAAAAGGATGTCGATGCTGGTAGTTTAGTAGTGTGACTCTTTCACATTGCTTTGATCATAGTGCATGAAAAGAGCTAATTAAATCTGGCAATCACTTTGAGCTCGGCCTTTTGGCATTTCCACATCAGAGTTATTTTTTCTATAGGAATATATCTGTTTGACACGAGAGTAAATTAATTCAAAAGTGTTTTCTGCTTTTTGTTCCCAACTTAAGGAATGTAGACTTTGCCCAGTGCAAACAAAGTGGGAACTAAATATGCACAGGGAACCCATGGGGGATTGACTCGATTTGAGTAGAACTGTGTCGGATGTTGGACTCCCTTACATTGTTTGTAAATTCAGTAGTGATGATGGTCAGAGACCGTGAATAATTGCAGGTTCAGTTTGTTGGATAGTTGGATGTAGCTTTTGCATTTCTCCTATTTCCCCTCGTCTTTATTTGATGTCTTTAAGGTGGTCCCTGTCCTTTACTATTACACTCTGACTGTTGAAGAGACATTAAGAGTCCGGTCTTCAGTACCGTAAAGCTCAGCCAAAATTCAACTCTGTACAATTAAAGAGACTTAATTTTAACTAAGAGAAGACCCGAGGGGGATTTGGAATTACGCCCCTGAGTTCTCACTTTATTCCCATCATATCATCCTTGAGAGTTCAGTCTGAGGTTTAAAGTCGTGAAAGTGCAGTGTGCGGATGAATCAATTGTCTCATCAGCTTCTTGTGTTCTTATGCAATAAATAATAGGTTAGTCCATATCCATTTAATAATCCTGGGTGCCGTTGGCTAGGAAGGAATAGCTGGTGTATATAATGAGTCCGCATACTATGCAAATTGTACATGATGCATCCTCAACTCTTTTTTTTATTACTCTGTGGAAAACTCCAAGCTATTATCCTGTGTGTCATTCTGGCTTGAGTGTGGATGGAATATTAAAAGATAAATACGTGCCAAGCTCGGAGCACCAGAGAGTCCTTTGAATTGACGTGTGGAGTTATAGCATGTAGTTATACAGTAGCTGAGTAGGATGGGATTATAAGTATTAAACATTGAAATCTCCTTGATTCGATGAGAGATAGTGTCAAAGACTCTGGCGGATTTGTATTTATACGAGTTTTTCGAATGACTTTGCATGGATTGTATTTTGCAGGGAGTATGTAATCGGGTTGATGTCATGTAATGTATCTACATGGCAGTGCGGTGGTGGTGACTTTCCTTTGTAAGGTGAGCGTGAGGCTTGGGCTTGAATCGTTGAGTTTGAAAAGGATTGCTGGACAAAGGGTTTATTATATGAGGATTTTGGGCAGGCCAAGTTTGGGCTTCTTTGACTAGTGTACCATGGAAGATGGATTTTAGGGATGGGATTTAAAATTTGAACGAGTATTATTTTGAATACAGCTCAGGCATGTATTATTGTTATTGTTCGGACTGCATGCATTGTTTGGATGAACCACTGAACTTTTCCACTCTATTGTTTTCAATCTATAATACGCTGTAGAGTTATAGGCAGGTCTCGGTGGATTGTGGATATTGGACAGATTGAACTGGACGGAGACGGCTTTGGGGAATCCCTCTAGAGTGGTGTGTCTATTATAGTCGACAGCAGAAAGGGATGCTTTTCTGTCAAATGAGTTGGTATTGATTTTTGTGTGGCTTGATACGGCCACCACACAATAGACGAAGCTACAGTGTTATCAAGATGTGTGGTGGACTGTGGTGGTGGTGGCTTGAGGTTTTTGCTAGATTAGAATTTCCGGAATTTTTATATTTTTATACTCTAGATAATGGATCGTAGGATTTTTGAGAGAGAAAAAATCGAGGGAGTCAGCAAGGAAAAGAGATCGATATGAGTTATGATGAGGTTATTTATATCCATTAAATATCTAAGCTACGTGAAGAAGCTTGGAATTTTAATTAAATGGTCCCAACTGGAGCTAAATCTATCGAAATCTTTATCTTTTATTCTAAGAAGGAGGGATAAATCTGATTTTATGGCTTATATTCGGTTGGAAATATTGAGCGGATTCAGCAGGTTTTAAGTCAGTGATGTGAATCTGATGATGATTGGAGCTTTGGTAGAGATTTGCATATACACCTGGGCTCTTTGTCTGGTATTGGTATGCTATGTCTGTATATACTTGTGGGAAATGTGAGTAGGACACATCTCTCCATGAATTAGAATGAATGACAAGTAATTTGCTATTTTGACAGCCTCACAATCCCAATCCTCACATCACGTTCTCCCGGTATATAATCTTCATGCATGGGCTTACATAATAACTTAGTGGGCAGTGGCAGTAGTGGCTTGTCAAAACCGACTGGGTTCCTTCGTATCGACACTCGACAGAACTTGTGAATCGAGAGATTTCCATCAATTTGGTATAATTTATGGCCTGGCCTGACTTCTCTCTCCCTAAAATTCCATATGAGATGAAGATGTATTTGTCCTGAACGTCTATGGGATAATAAGGACATGGTGTACTGAATAATGCCATTGTGTTCTATTGTTGATTGTGTGGACTCGGAGAGAATCTTCATTCAGAAATTACAGGCTGGTTGAGAGGTGTGTCGACGAATGTTTAAAATATAGATGTAAATTATTAATCTACAGGGTTGTAAAGACTAAGGGCAGAAGATGCATGTTTGAAAGGTGTGTAGGGGTGTGCTGCTGCCACTGACGAGTATTCTCATCTCTCAATTCTAAATTGGAATCATAACAGGATAGTTGATGAGGAAAGCTCGAAAGGTTGGATATGACGAAGGTACAAGAGGCTTTGAGAGATCTACGTGATTTATCGCATTTCTGCTCCTCTTTTGCTGATATTATAATTCAGATCTTTGAGGGGATTCTATTGGTTGTGAAATTGAAGGGATTTTGCTCATTTCAAGAGACTCAATTTTATTTGCATATCTTCATCTTAATTGTCCCGAGGACGGGGCATAAATTACGTCTGTCAACACACAACATGGTGGGGATTGTCTGATCCATAAATCACCTGACTCTGTGGCCTTGTTTTGTACTCTTGGGTTATTTAAGGTCATATGCATAGAACCTAGATGAGGGGCTTTGGGCTAGATGTTCGGCAAGCTTTGTGAATGATCCCTCATTTCAGGTTGTGGAAATTGGGTAAATTGCAATGTAAATTGGTTATATTAGTTTGTATAGATAGATAGTTATGGAAGAATACAAAAAAGATGAGATTGTATTCTAAGAGATTATTACGTAGAATATCCTCGCTTTTGTAGAAAAAACTAGTCTATGATTCAATGTCCTCGGAAATAGGGAGAGTTGATGACGTATAGATGATACAGAGTTAATTTAAGATTGGTGAATAGGAAAGGAATGTAATTTAAAAATTGAAAATAAGAGTAGCAGAGTAGCTAGAATATTTATAGGTTGGAGAGGAGGATGAAGAGCTGATGATGATGGGTAAAAGGACATGGAGGAAATTGTGTGTAAATATATTCAACTTTTCCAGGAATGATATGAGGCGTGAATTAATATATATTATGCTTCTTCAACCCGGTTGGATTGTCAATATAGAATTTTCAGCTCTTCTCAGGGCTTTTATTGGCCTGAAGAAATGAGACTGCGGAAAGTGGTGGTGTTCGGGCTCAATCTAGTAGTACGGAGTAGTGACAGAATAGATTTTTGATGATGAATATAAATATTATGCCTTGTGAGGAGAATTAGTAAACTCGTGTGTTGTGGAGCAAGAGCTGGGAATTGTGAATCAGTCCTCGAGAAGGAATGGAAATGATAAATGTCAAACATGATGACGGCTTTTTGAGAGGGTGGGTCGTCTTATTTCCTACCAAGATTTCGGATTTTTATTTACACAAGTTTGCTCACATTCGAAATGAGGGGAAAGGGAATGTGACAGCTACAAATGCATAGATATATATTATTACGTCTTTTTAATATAAACTAAGTTTTTCTAGGTATAGTTGGATGGAGAGAATTGGGATGGAAAAGCACAACAGCGGGCATGAATTGCCGGATATGTTTTGGGTGAAAAAGATTATTGGAGGTAGCAAAAGTATATTGGGCCAGTGGTGGGTAGAGAGGTAGAGTAAATTTTATTTCCTTTGATGTTTAGAGCTATGATGTATAAGTCTGGCTTTGACAATTTCAAATGAAACTTAGAAACTTGTACCCTCTCCCTGTCTCTATATTCTATTGTAGCTGTGCATGATGATGGAAATAGGAGAGAGAGAGAGGTAAATGTTTTTAATCAAATTAGCTATGTGACAGTAGGATGACAGGCATGGTCTCAGATGTTGGTGATATTATTATTAGTAGTATATAGCTTCAGCTATAGAGACGTGTTGTGTTTGAACTAGTTTGAAGTGGATATTATTTGTATTTGTAACAGAGGCAATTTGGAAGTGTATATATTGATATACAGGTGGTAGTAATTTTAATTTTGATGGAGCTTATGGAGGAATATGCGGGGAAGTTGTGTGTAGTTTGAGTACTTTGCATATTTGTAATATTATTTCCTTTTCTTGTAGGATTTCTGAGTTTTTATTCGCCGTATGAAACCGTGGCCGTCCTTTAAGCTCGGATTTGAGTCAGTAGGGCTAAGAAGATGTAGGTGAATAGAAAATGGGGTGAGATATTATGATTTGAAAGAATTTGTGATAATTTGACAAATGACAAGGAGTTTTGTTGAGAATAGTCGGCAAAGAGTTTCATGTAGGATCCGAGTTTTCATGTTTTCAAAGCGTTTCGTTGTTAGTAATGGAGTTGGAGGAGCTGGATATAATCTCGTGATAAATCCTGTGTTGGGAATTGTAAATTACAGGAAAATGTAGACGTTGTGTGTGTATCTTATCTTTCTTTGAAAGTTCATTAAAAATTGATGGCTCTCGGTCTTATGTTCTCTAGTTTGGAGGATTGTGCTCTCTCGTATTTGCCACGCACTTCTCTCCTCTTGAGAAAAAGCCTCTCTCTCCCTCTCTTAAGTTTCTCTCCAGACTTGTCCAGAGTTAATGCTGGATTCAATAATTTATTTGTTCATTGAAGAAGGAAAGAAGTCGGATGACTGGTGAGATTTACTTCATTAGCCGTCTACGTATAATAAAGCACAGAGGTATGTGTATGCGGAGGGTGGGCTCACGTATCATATAAACGGGTGGAATTGGATCTCAGACGCTTTCTATTTTATGAGGATCGTGGAGTGGCAATGTAAACTGTTACCTTAAGGTCGAGAAGACGGAGGTTGACCTATATTTTACGAAGCACGGGTTGTTGACCTGAGAAACTATATTTGAATGCGAATGTAGATATATAGTGTGAAATAAATGGGTTGCAGTTTGTAGTAAAGCTTTCTAGCTCTAGGCTATGAGGATATCTGCATTGATGGAAGGGAAGCTTAAACTCGGCTTGGAAATGTCAGTATAGTAGTTTCGAAAAGAGTTGTAAATCGGTTTCTAGGTTAAGTATGTACAGAAGGGTAAGAGTCCATGGTCATTTTTTTCCGTCAATTTTTCTATTACATGAAAGTCCCATAAGGTTTGTCCAAGTTTGTTTTTGGGAAAGGAGTCAGTGGCTCTGTGAATTCTGTGATACAATAGGAATGTTTCTAAACAAGGAGGTCTTGGTTGATAAGACTCGACACACCCTCAACTTGACAGTTTGAATAGGTCATAGTTAGTCAGATGTATGTAAGTGATGTAAATACCATGTAAGAGTCTAAATGCTCACGTGGCAATAAAATTTAGCTCCCCATTCCTTCTAAATCCTACTTGACACTTGGCACCCGTTCTATTGAATACTTTTTTGCTAATCTGTTATCGGTCGATTTGCGTCTCCGCCTCTGTAAGCTAGGCGATAAGTTGGATTCGGTTGAAGGGAAAGAGGATTGAACGATTGGTTTTATTGCCTATAGTCCACTCCCTACTAGAAATTGGCTCGAGACACTTGAAAGGATCACATGGTTTAATTATCTCAGGACAATAATTTTTTTGGCAATAGTAAGAAATCGCTACTACTCTTACTAGCTGTGACTAGAGAGGTTGGAGTGGTTGTGGTTCTGATGATATCTCTCTTTTACATTCTACTTAAAAAAGAGTGGAATGAGCTGAAATCAGTGGTGAAGTTAGAATTACGTCCTTTTTGTAGCTATTATGCGGGGATTCGGGAAATGACTCCAAGTTCACAATATACATAGAGAGCTGAATAATAAAGGGGATCATTTGTCCGCCCCTAGTGTGTCATTTCGGATTTAAAATCACAGCTCTTTGAACATACGAAGCATATAGTAAGGGAATCACGAGTACGCATTTTTACTTGGACTTAATGAAGTTAAGTAATTTTCCGAGTTTCTTCAGTCAAAATGCTCGAATAGGGTTTTCTTTTGCAAATCTCGTAGAGAATTTTGACGAGGTTCTTTTCTTGGGAGTTTTTGAGAGAGGACATGAAGGTCTTTTATAAGTCAAATATAAGTACCCGTAAGAAGACTAGGTAAAGCTTGTGGATAAGAGGACCGGCCTTTGAAGAGGATTCAGGTTAGTTGGAAAGGGAATGGTTCAAGTGGTGAAAGAGAAAAATTTCTGTTTGAGAGGCAGATGGATAAAAGACCAGGTTGGTGGTTTGTTGGAAAGTTTTTTAAAAGCATTTGTGGTATTTGGACTTGGACACTAATTCCCTACCGGGTTGTCTAGCTCTTTTATAAAGTTAAAGGCTGCAGCAGTGGTAGTGTTAAGGGGTTTGGGAACCTTTTACTTTTGAGTTTAAAGATTAGTATTCCAAGTTTGTATTTGAAAAGTATTGATTTATTTCAAAGTTCCATGGGAAATAAGTCATAAGTCTTCAAGTGGTAGTAGATGCCAAATCTTTGTGCAAATTATCAAAGTTGAAAGGAATTGAGTTTTTCCTAGTGAGAAAAAAAATGGAATGAGAGTGAATAAGTTTGAAAAGTTTGAAAAGTTAGCCAAGCAAAAGGGACTAGTTGATACCAGTAGGATTTCAAAAGATTTCACACTATTCTTTGAAGATATTGAAGGGGATTTAATTACCAACTTTGTAATAATGCTCAAGTGTGAGAAACATTGATAAGATAAGGCTCAGAATGACTCCAGGGTAGGAAGGGGCAGGATTTGATAATGTATCGAAATATACATGTACGTAAGGGCACAGAGATGGGAGATCGGAGGAACCGGTTTCGGGTTATGAGATCCAAGACATAAATATGGGAGAAGGATATAATATTATTATAAGATAACAAATCATAGAGAATTGGATAATCCACCAGAGAGTTGCTATTACAACGATCCTCCTCACATACACAAGGATTTGAGACTTTTGATGGCATAGATCCATCACTTTCCTCAGCCAAAGGGTTATTACTCGAATTTATATGTACCATCAAAATTCTTGGAGGACAACCAGCCGTGAAAAGACAGAGAGGAGCAAGTGGAGCTGGAGATTTCGTTTTAAATACCGATTGCAGTTATTTCTCTCAAAGAAGCCATAGGGCGATTTCTGAAGATTAGTTAGACTTGTGGGGGGACGGAGATTGGCAGAGGTTATGTAGTAGTAGTAGTTTAGTTCAAGTTGTATCTTGGACTGAGCAATTGTTTACCGAGGGGGGCTCTTTAGGAAAGATAGAGTAGAATAGGATGGAAGGAGAGGGAGAGATAGTGCCCTTGTTTATAAAAATGTATAATCTCTGTGTGTATGTGCCATAAATCTGATGATTCCCAGTTCCTGGGCATTCTCTCCAGAGAATCGTAAACTTGTTCAGTTAGGAGTTGTGGAATTCCTAAGATTCTCCTCAGCATTCTTTATAGTGTACATCTCTGATCTATACACTATGCACCATAAAGGGTTAAAAAAAAATGCATGTACTATTGATTTTATAGTTTTAACAAGTCCGATCAGGTAGACGACCACCCACTCGCTACTCATATAGATTGTAGATAGCTGCTACTTGGCTTTTGTGCAACCACGCTTTTCGGCAATGCAATGTAGCTTGTAACTATGTGTTGTTATTAGCCCTGAGTTTTTTTTCCAGTCCTCTAGTTCTTGGTAGGAGAAATTGGAAAGCAATGGAGCCAACAACAAGGCTAAATCTACTCTGACTTTCTCGAGGGAGCTATTTGTGACCGGAATGAGTGAAAGTTGATGGGATTTCAATGGAAATGTTTTCCCTAGAATTTAGTTGAGTTGTTTATACAAAAATTATGGGACTCGGTAAATAAATGTTCGTTGTTTTGTTGTAAGTTTCAATGAGGATTTAGCTAGTGGTCCACTTGTCCTGTTATTATTTGTCAATATTTATGGAGTCGTATAATGATTGACGTATTGAGGATTTGAAGGTGGAGGGGCTGGAAACGAGTTATGATTATGAACGATGATGATAGCTTTTGATATAAAGTTTTATATTTCTACTTTTTTTTATGACAGGGGCAACATTTATGGATTATTTACGACCATGTTTTTTTTTCTCCGTATGAATTTGAGCCGAATATTATTATGGATGTTTTGGAGATGTTGTATGTTTGCAAAATGGAATCTTTACTTGATACGCGTTGCTTGAGAAGGACTGGACAGGGATTCTCTGCATGATCTTGTGTAGTTTATTGACTGTATATTGTAATTACAGCTTGTATGTCTAGCCCAAGTACATTATGTAGTCAAATTGCCTACAGAATGGTTGTAACTTTTCAGTAGTTGGTCGGATCCCTTGCTGTATTGTAGTGTGGACAAAAAAGTATCGAATATCAAATGTCCTTTATATGCTTGGATTTACTGTTATGGTAATAGAATTATAATTCAAAATGACCATTTCACACCTGACAAACTACCTCAATCACCTTTACACTTAGATAGTCTGTTTAAGTACATGGGTACGTGTGCACCCAAGCCGGTTGACAGTGCTCACAATTATGGACGTGGACTTCATGAAACCCAATCTCCGTGTTTTCTGCTGGGATTTAAATGTTGGAAGGTGTTTCTTTGAATGAATTAAATTCCGCACCCTCTGCCCAGAGGTAATTCAAGGTGTCGTAAAGAGTAAAGATGGTCAATAACTTAGAATGTACATGGAGATGAAGCGTTTGTTGGATTATGGATGTGGTACACTTCAAACTTGGAAGCCCCTATAAATGATTTTTTTAACGAAATAATATTCTAATGCCGTTTTGAGTAACGATGCCGCAAAATGTAAAAGCTTTTTTAAACAAGAAAGAGGATTGAAGAAGGCTGAGATTATCACACGACTTGTTTCTGGAGGTGGCTCGCCTGACAGTTATTTCTCACCAAAGTATTAAATTGTGTGCAATGATTTTGGCATAATATGTGTGCGGTAAATTTAATGTTGTACACATCACATAATCCATAGATAAAAAAGTGATGTGTAAAATATTAGCTATAAATCCAAGGTGGGGCTCGTCCTCAGAATATCAAGCTGACTTTTTGCCCTTTCCGAGGTCTAAAATCTTGTTTCCCTTCAGAGATTGATTAGAGTTGACATCTGCGTGACATTCCTTGCCGGAGCTGACTCTCAGCTTGACCACTAAAAAGGATTATGTCGAATCGTTTCAAAGGGCTCAAGTTGAACTCTGAGCAAATTCTTAGTCAGTAAATTACATATATGGGGGGAGGGGTTTAGATAACTGTTGTAGTAAATTGTTATATCAAGATATGAGGACGGGGAAAAGTATGTTACATGTGTTGGATAATAAATTGAAGGACATTTTTAAACATTAAAGGGATCAAAACGTCTATGGCAGAGTCTGGGTGTCTGCTAGTGTCGACTGTGCCATAAAAGTGGATAAAAGAGGATGGGATGAAAAAAATGAAGGTGGACATGTCAGGACATAAAAGATGGCTCATTTTATGTCAGTGTCATCATTTGTCAAGTCTATAAGTAATAATAGCTCGAGTTTGGACCTTAGGACTCCACGGTCTCTCAAGGAGTGTCCTTTTACACGTTAGTGGCAGTTGCTTTTGTGTAAATGAAACCCTGGGATGATTTGAGTGCAAGAAACATAAAGAAGAAGAAAAAGTATTCACATTTAAAGGCCTTGAAGCTGGACTTTATTTCTTGGGAATCAAAAGTCGTAAAAGATGTTGAGTTGATGAGCATTTAAAGTACAAAGGGATAAGAGTTTGATAGGAGACTACTTAATTACAAATATTGCAATCAGGCCAAAGACCCCCACGGGGCTGTTGTGAACTCATCACTCGACTCCTCAGACGGAGGAGATTACCTACTTTTGACTTTGAGGATTTGAGAGGGACGGATAATACTGGAAATGAACAATTGGCAAAGAAGTTACTGAGTAGGATTAGACTGCCCAATCCCTGTAATTACCATTACTTAGCTGATGGGGGAAATGACCATGAATATCATTAAGGGATTATAATCACACTAAGTTTGATGAGATGACTAATAGATGATGAGTTGGAAAGCTGGTATTTGTATTCCTCTACACGGATGACGGACATTAGCAAGGGGGGGTCATCATCAAAAAGTATCCAAACCCTTTAGTATGGAATATGGCTGGGAAGCTATTGAGGTGATTATCATCAAGAGATAAATCATGTAATCATCTCGTTCTACCTAATCGACGATCGTGTGTGATGGGGGCAAAAAATACCCAAATATCTCCTAAATGCTTCAACCTACCTTGTCAGTTGTTTTACGTTGTTACAAGTCTTAGGTAACATGTTGGAATTTTTTATACTTTTTTAGTCTGTCTTTAAAATTTGAAACAGCTCCAACGATGCATCCTTAAACTCCTTCCTAAGAGGTCCTAAAGCAAGCTTGACTGATTTCGTATTCAATTATCTCAAAGTCTTTTCTCAAGTGTCCACTCTGTCGTAAAAGATGACGTTCTAAAAAAGTGATCTTGTGAATGGCGTAAGTTTGTCGATAGATATGGAAATTTATTTTACATTATTAAATGGTAGAGCTGACGAAACAAAACTTCTTTTAATGTTTGTATAGTAAAGCCATGCACCTAGGGTTGAATGCGTGAAGGTACTTAAGTAACTCAGCTACGAGTCATCCAACCCGAGAGGGGAGTCGACACTTGGTTCTTATTGACAGACCCCCTGATGACAGTCGACACAAATGACATTATTACGCTCTTGTCTGTTATGAATTTTTATGTCCTGGAAGAGTTTGAGATGTAATTCTAGAAGACTGGTTGTTAGAGTGCTAAGTTTTTTATAGGAAGTGGCATTATCTTAAGGGAGGACAATGCACTGCTCTCGGAGTTTGGGAAGTAGTATGAGTTTTTGGTAGTGGTGGTGTGGTTCTTGGTGACGGTGTTCATAAATTTCTGAGCTTATCGTGAAATTTTTATAAGAATATGAGACAAGCTTTTATATTTATAATACAAGTTTCAAAGGATATGGGTTTGGGCATTTGTGAGTTGGGACTAATAAAACTAAAGTTGTGATCTCTCCTTTTGAGGAGTCAAGCTGTAGAGTTGGGTGTTATCAAAGTTTGTGCATATGATTATACGAATAAATATATTGATGAATAGAAAGTACGTACTTACGGATGTTGGGAAGATTATAGAAGAAATGCATTCGGAACAAAAAGGCAAGGGAAAGAAAGGGCTATTCATTCTTTTATCACATTTATGGATAAAAATAATATATCTTTATAGAGATGTACAAGATGAAGGGTCAAATTACATCTTGACAGGTCAATCTTGACCACTTTTGTCTGTCATGTTATCGGCGCCAGTATAAAACACTTGAGACTATCTATTACTCCTTTAATGTATGGAGGGTGATAAATTTCAACTCAAAATCTGTCCCTGGCGATATCCCTTTTTTTGTCCTTATATTAATAAAATTATTATCAACTTGGCTTCCGAGGTTCCTAGCTGGAATTTGAAATTTCAGAATCTGTGGCCTATCAAAATAGGCTCTAATAAATTAGATACACTTATCTCCCTCAACTATTCGATAAGTAGCCAAGAATGTCAAAGTAATTTATGTATTTGCAAAGTCCCTAGATACATTTTCCCTACTGTCTCCCAAGAATATGAATTTATAAATTGTCTCATAAGGAAATAAATTGAGCACAATAGATTTGGAAGAACAAGAGAGAGAAAGATTTCTTAGGAGAGGGAGTCGTGGTGTATAAAGAGAATTGAATATTATGTTGAATGTTGACTGTCTGAATGCAATGCGGGTTCCGCCTTTGCCCTTCCCATCCATTGCGTTTCTTAGCCCTCCACTTTTTGCCGGATGAGGATCGATAAATGAGATGAGAGTCCGGATAAATTGACACGAGTGCCATCGCGAGAAGTCATGCCAAAGAGATACACACACACACAGTAGCTTCTATTCTTGTGATGGGAAACGGAGCTGGAATGTAGGATTATTATTATATGAAGACTTTTAGGGCTGTATAGCAGAGCTGGGTTGGCCAACGAGTATTAGGATGTATGATGATGATGATGATGATACGGGGATTGTTCCCATTTCTTGAAACAAGTCATGCCAGGCATCTTGATAAGCCCTGAGCTTCTTCCTCTCTGTCGATGTTTCCAGTTGTACTGGTAAATAAACGCTTATCATGGTCAGTGGCCAAGAATTACGAACTGCTTTAGTCGGCAGTTACTTTCTGTCTGTTACAGGGTGTAGGGACTTTTTGAGAAAAGGGTTGATAAGTCCTGGTGATGTGGACTATGGAATATATGATGGCAGCTGTGGTGTTGGTAATTTTTTGTATACTTGCGATTCTGCAAACATTCTTGAGGAAGTGAAGGCCTGGGAGGAGGATGAATTATGTGATTGGGCTTGTGGATTGCTAAGTAGATTCTCGGATAAGAAGGTAGAAAGAGGTTGGAGGGAGATATTTGTAATTCGACAGGTTTTTAAAGACGGGAGGATAGATGACATGATAGGATAAGGTGGTGGTGTTGTAATTAACCCGAATGAACAGGATGTCTGTCAAGTCAGCAGTCAACATTCCACCTTTGACCGGCAACCGGGATTACATTCCATTAAACTTGCTGGGAATCTCATTAGTGTGTAGATGAGGGTGTATTTGTGTGTATGTGTGCAGTTCTAAATTATGTTTGTAAAGGGTAAGGGGATACTTGGCCGTTATAGTTACTTATTTATTTACCTAAGGAACGTTACAAGACTGAGACACGAAGGTTTTCACCTCTCGGAGGCATTGAGGCAGGTCTGAGAGATTGTGGATGGCAATTTTATATGAATAATTAATAATTATTAACTACAACTGGATAATTATTAATTAATATGCGTAGAGTTACTTGTACATATAGTGGTATGTTGTAGGAGGATTAATGAGTGCAGTGTGTATAAACTCTTAGTTGGAACTATGGACAGAAATATTGGTAGGATCATAAATAAATAAAGCTAGTGGTATGATACATAATTTAATGATGTTACTTGTAGATCCGAGTGGATAGTAAATGAACAAGTCTCGGTTCAGTAGCCTCAATTTTTCCAAGAGTCCAGGATTTTTCTTGTTTCTCTAATTTCTGGCTTGGCTACTGTGATAATTCATTATAAACTTTTTCGTTATTTTTTTTGCAAAAGGACAAAGGGTAAGAGAGTAGATGTTAGTGCTACTTTGTATAGGATAACGTGTCTAATGTCTAAGTTTATTGTGTGTGTGAATTCAAGGCTAACAACTGGCAAAACTACTAAGTACAGATATATCAAAAACCAATGTTGATAAGTGACCGTACCACTTAGGGGAGGGTTTTTGAAATGTTTTTTTCCAGTATTTTTGCATTACTGCGGCTAGGCTTGTTGATATCTAACTAATTATGTGTACTTGGATTTTTGGATGTTCTAAAAATCGGTGAGTATTTATTACCTGAATGAATCCCCCTGCTTGTTTCAAATACAGATTGTTGATTGTGTTAGTCCAAACAAAGATGAAGAATGGATGGATCCATCTGCTTGGTTCTCGTGGATAGGAATGGAAGGTTAGGGGAATTTATGGGATGATTTGGTAAGGGAAATGCTACCATTAAGCGATTAATGTGTTTGCGAAATGGTCTCATAGTATTGCTCTCCTCTCAAGGTTTATTTTCTCTAGATTAAGATGCTAAGATTTTCAGAGAGATAAAATATAAGAGATCAAATGCTCAAGTACCTCGTTCCTCTCAATGCTCTCAAGACCATGAGAGGCTTAGCCTGAGTGACATAATTTATTATACAAAGTTACATCTGGGTCTTGGAAACGCTTTGTGTATTTATATTTGCATTTTGGGCGGTTCTGGAGATCTTGGACTTGGTCTTCCTTCGACATGGCTTCCCTGAAATCCTTTCAACGCCAATGAATAAATTATGTAGGAGGAATTCCCAAATCCTTTGTTAATACTGAAGGGAGACATTGACATTAGCAATTCATATTTGATCTTATTGAAAAGAGTCTAAGGAAATATTCATAACTTTAAGGAGGTGTTTATACAGTCACGAAGTTCCTGGTAAGGTTCATCATATGATTATAATATAAATTGACCTTTTAATAATTTTATGGGGGAGGTTCAGTGTCAATACCGTACGAATTGCTTGTCTGATGGAGACCGTCAATCTATCTACTTGGAAAATATACTGTTGGTTGATTCATTTTAAAGCAGGCTTTTAACTCTACCATATCAGCCCGTTAATTACTACAATTGATAAAAAACAATCGTACATCACATATCTCCATAATTCAGTGGATGCATGGGGTTTACAAGGATGTTTGTAAAAGATTGGGAACATCCCCGATCTTATCACCTGGCTTATCAAACAATTATATAGTATCTTTTTTTCGTCCTTATACTTTGAACTAGAGTAAACCCCCAGATCCATTTCCCTACCATTTTGAAATCCTTGTAAAACACTCAGAAACGATGAGGTTGTGACAAAAAAATAGTGCTCACAAAATAAAAGTAGGAGGTGTTGGACCGGTTTGCAATTACTTGTGGACACGATTTAGTCTAATTGGTGGGAATAGTTTTTGCTGAGTTTTCTAAAACATTGACTAGGAGCTGACTCGTTGCTAAAATTTCCAGGCCTCTGTCTTATGTTACTCTCGAGTATGAAAGGTTTATGAGTATTGATCTGGGATTTGTAACCACAAATGTTTCAAATAATTAGGCTAATGTACCTCCCGAAAAGTTCCCAACTCTTTTTGCCCAGGGAAAGTGGAAAGCCCCTTGTCAGATTAGTCAAGCAACTAGTCAGTAAGTACCGAGGGCGTTTATATATATATCTTTATAATTATATATATATTTGTGCTCATGATTTAAATCTCCACACTTGACAAAACTTTCATCAACATAGGTTTTGAATGATTGAACCTTAAAACTGGCAAGTAATTCTCTCAAGTGTTTAATCTGCGTAGTTTGTAGGTAAATGTAAATAGATTGTTGTACAAGATTGTAGAGAAACGTGATGTTATTACCTTTGCCCGTCTCCCTGCCGGTTTAACCCTTTCGATTAACTCGATATTTTCTACTACTCTCCCGTATTTAATGAATGTAACTCAATACCTGTATTACTACAATAGAGTAGATGATGTATGGATCCATACGTATTTTTTAATGGTCTTTGACTGATCTGGTTTCGATATGAAACCAGTTCTATTGACTAAGCCAAGCAAGCACACATATAAACCTTCCCAAGCTGCTCTCAAATGAACAACGCACACGTGAAGGGTAATGAAGATGATTTTTATCTCTTACTAATTGGGGTGTAAATCTATCAAGAGACCAGACCAGAGACCCCTCCTATAAGCCCTTCCACTTTGAAACCAGGAGAGAGAAAAAACCCGAACTACCTGCAAATTAATGTATGGACGGTTTTAGATGAAGAAAAATGCTTTGCTGGGTAAATGGTTTCATCAATTTTGGTGATTCGTGACAGTTGACTATTTATATTTGATTCTGTCCACACGTGGACGTTATTCTAACGGTGGATAAAAAAGAAGGTATGGGTTCGTGATGATGTTGGTCATGAAGTAGACCGCAAATGATATGGTCCTTAGTCTTTCCCGGGAGACATTGGCGGTGGTGAGGACACGGAAGAATTACTCATTTATGAGGGGGGCTTTGATTACCTTCCTTTGAGGAATAAACTTCTCCTATGCTTCTTATTACCTTTACGTGACTGGGATTCTTATTCCCCGGAAATTCGGAAAGTTTTTTTCTCAGCTAATACAGGAGGATTTGGTATTAGGGCATAAAAAAGTGGTCTGTGGCCAACCTTGTTGTTGCGCAATATTCTAGAGGATATATTGGATCGTTTTTATTATGCAATGCTATGTTTATGTCTCCCGATGGTGGTAGCTAATTGATTTCTTACGAGAAGGATGTTATGTGATTGGGGTGTGAAATGGCCACGGCTAAATTGTTTTCATCGTGTGCTACCAACTATGCTCTGCCGAGGTGGGGAAGAACGTTTCTAGTTCTGTGTCCGATTCTAGTAACCACTTAGGGAAGAATTTTCCGAGAACTTTGGGACTAGAAAGGTGTTGTTATTGTTTGAGTAGCCGTGTTTGTTTCTCAGCATTTCTAGAAATTGCTTGTTACCCTCGGGGGGATAGGTACATTTGGGGTTGTGGGTCTAATTATGATTTTGGTGGAGCTGGATGGTAGACTTGGTCATCATGAATTGTAGAAAGCGTATGAAACCAGTTTAGAGGGGAAAAAACTATTTAGATTTCCGAGTGGAATTCCGCATACTCCGGTAGTGATTGACCATACCGACCTGGGTCATATATTGCAGGGATTTAAATTTGAAAAGAATCCTCCGAAGGACAAGGGCAATCTCATACTTTATGGAAATGACCTGCCACCACTGCCACATTCCTAATAGATGAGGGACAAGGGCAATAAAAATGGCCCTGCGGTATGACACACAGGGCTCCGTTTCTTATGAACTATTGCCACAAGTAAGTAGAAAGGATGGGTTGAAAGGGCAGTAAATTAAATCCTAGGTGAGTCGTTCAGATTTGTGGCCTCTGCTGGGTAGTTGGGTCTTCCCATTTATTTTATGCATTTTTTTTTCAATATAGTCACTCCTCCTTTCCAGTTTCTAAACTTATGCACGACAAGACAGAGTTTATGGTGTTTTATTGCAATCGTCTATTCTCTCTGCTGGAGTTGATAACAAAGTTATTGGCTGTCCATTGTTGCAAGCATATTATATTGTTATGATTTTTATTCCGCTATGTTCGGAATTTGTGGCTGCTTTTCCCTTTGAGAGAGTTTTAACGTTTTTGTAAGGAACTATGATGACCACCTATCCTATAAGGGTTTCTAAGCATGTCATGTCACTAAGAATAATAAGATCATGTTTTTAGAGAAATTTAATGATGGGGAAATACCAACTACCTTCTTGCTTGGTGATATACTAGCTAAGAAACTTGAACTATTTTAGTTTGAATTTATATATAGCTTATAAGTGTTGAACGTTTTTAATACCCTAGCCATTCCTGCTGGGCTCATTGTGTGATGTGTTATGTCCTGCTGGTCCGACGGTATTTAATGAAATGGTCACTGTCGCCACTATTTATTTATTTATGAGGGGATGGATCGAGGATCGCCTCTTGGTTTTGTTGAGTTGTTTCTCTCCTCTTTGCCAGAGCTTGTCCATTATATTTCCGTCTACATGCTCCTCTATGATGAGATATAGAGTATTGTATTCATGGTCTACAAGCTTTTGAATTAAGCCTGTCTGAGGTCTGAATTTTGTTATGAATACTTGAGGTATTAAACACAATGGGATATTTCTAAAGCTTAGAGTACAGGATGGACGGATGGGGATTAGCTCAATTACTCAGTTTAAGAATCCTTTAGTGTATCTCAACAGTTCTCAACTCGTGGAAAAGGGTAATTGGATTTAGAAAGGGTTTTGCATTAAGTACGACGGTGGGCGGCTGGGGATAGGAGTCCTCGAGTTGGCTTGTTGGTCGGATGACAGGAAAAGGCTATTTAGTTAAGTATGAGATTATTATTATGATGATAGTATATATAGAGTCCTGTCTAAATGTGAAGAGTATCGGGTGAGGAAATGAGGGCTTACGGGGCTCTGGACTATTATTTGAATATTTTCAGACGGGGTTGTCAAAAGATTTTTGAAAGAGGCTTTCATGCCCGTGACCCGTCCACTTCCTACCTCTATTTAGCTGTTATCTACATGGGTCTATAGCTTTCGGGCTTTGGGGAATAAAGTAGAGAAAAATGCTGGTAATTCCATGAGTGTTAAAATGAATGGGAGACACCCGGTTGAGTTTTTTATAGTAAGACGATAGGATATGCATAGTCAGTGAGACGCATTAATGTGGAATGACAACCCCCGGGATGGAGCAAGGCTACTTTTCCATTAAAAGACAAGATGCTATTTCCTACTTTCCCTTTTGTTCTTAGGCTAGGGTTAAAGCTAAAAAAAGTATGTAATATAGCATGATAATACTATAACGCCAGGTCAGGCACTCCAGAAGACGCTATAGGGTTCGTGCGGTAGTGATGACGTAGGAAGAAAGGGTTATGTTTTATCTGTGCGGATTCAAGTTGAGGTCACGTGTGCGTCGGGTATTGAAAGTGAGGCTTTGAGGTCACGAGAATTTGTAAAGTAAAGTATCAAGTTCGTAAGTTCGAATGGCTTGAATGCATCTTGTAAAGAAGTCAGAAATTGTGCAAGTATTTGCACTTAGGATGATATTTCATCGTCACACTTTAGTTTATTATTAAAACGCAGGGTGTGCAGTTACCCGGGGTTATTTGGGTTATTATCGTTTCCGGTCGGGTGTATTTGTTCCCTAAAAATTTGCTATTAACTAAGGTAAAATCCCGGGTTCTTGAGTAACCTTGTACGAGTTTGATAGTGTTGGACGAAACTCAGGGATGAGACCCAGCACGAACATAATCATTCCAATTTCCCCTTAGAAAATTGCATGTCAGATATCCAGCCTGCTCTCTCTCTCTCTCTCTGTACACAAGGGCTTAAAAAGCATGATGTGTTTTACGTACATTTGCATAAAGCCGAGAGGACTAGGATTGTCGATGCAACATAACATGGGTATGTAATATTGTCTACTATGGGCAATAAGCTCGAGACTGGATGTGTAAGTGGGCCTTTGGGACCGTCCTGTTATGAATGGAATCGATTTCTAAGGCTTTTTAGGCTCAATTTAATATCATCTGTCTTTCTCCTTCTAGTCTGTGTTTACATTATGCTTGATTCCGTGTTGACATCCGGATATCAATCTTCCTGATTCGACTTTAAGAGCTCCTCTTTCCGTGCGAGTATGTAAACCCTTTTGTGGAATGAGATTTTCTAGCCACTATACGGAGATATTTTTTTTTATACTTTGTTCCCGGGTGCGTGAAGCGTGTGGTGAAAAGATGCCGAAGGTTTAGAAGGATTGAGAGAATATTATGTAAAAAAAAATATCTAAGGCTTACCAAGGGATGTTGACCAGAATGTTGAGAGGATGATGAGAATACAAATAGAGTACGAGGGTAGGGAAGTAAATTCTTTAGAGAATCTCCCAGAAGCTCTAGGAATGATGTGAAAATAGTTAGTCCATCTCTTGCCGATTGGAGACCCATTTGGGATTGTTGACTCCGTCCTTAGTTTCTCCATTATTACTGATCTACTAATATTGTTATTTGGGGAACCACTCAGCCCTCGTGCCTTCAGAATTCTGTCTGTGGTGGTGGTGTTGGTGGTTCCAGGGATGTTTCTTTGACGGAAAAAGTCAACTTGAACTTTCCCCTTGGGGTCCTCCTCGACTTCCTTGGCCCAAGATGAGAAACTAGAGTCCTTCGCAGAATAACCAGACTCTCTCGATAAAGTTCCCATTCGGATAATACACAACTGTGTCTACACCATTTATGGTATATGTCTGTCTTTGTTGTGTCCTGAGCTTTGAAAAAAGTTGCTCCACTTGAGAGTTTTGGGGCTTTGAAGAGAAAGTCAAATCTACAAGGGATTTTTTTATTGAAAGAAAACACCAAAGTTCCTCTGACAGAGCTCTCTCGGACTTTTCCTCAAGGCTCTCTTTCTATACTCTGCAAAGGGTTCTCTTCTACTAAAGGCCACAAGTCACAATTAGTATGCAGTGGTAATGATGCTGACGAGGATCATGTTTTCAGATCGAGGTCACCGAGTCACTCAAAAATATCGCAGAGCAGTTCTTATTGTGTGGCACGTGGAGGCACAAAAGCTTTTGAAAAACTTGCTCCGCAAGTTCCCAGTTCCTGTCGAGAAAGTAGTGACAGGCAGTATCGGTATCCCTTGACGTTTGAGATGAAATTTTTTCAAGCCACAACGCTCCCCTAATTTTTAACCCTTTTATGGATGATGAATCGATCCTGGTAGGTGTTCTTCTGTGTCCGACTAAATATAGTCCAACTTTTGTTGTTATGATGCTCTGTACGTGTGCTGCTTCTTCTTGGAAGTTTAGAAGGTAGTGGGAGACAGTAGGGGAGTGAAAGTTGAATCTCTCGACGGTTTTTTATCCTTTATCATGTGGGGAGAAGTTAGAAAGTGTAAGTGAAAGTGCTGTGGGTGCATTCACAAAGTTTAACAACCTTTCGCCGTTCTTCCAACAAACGGAAGAACAAAAATTCGGGTAGTTTGGCCTAAAAGCGATCCCGGCTATCCTCGGATGATATGTGCACAAGATCCCGCATTCAGAACAACCATATATTTACGCAGAAGGAGATAGGGCTGCCGAAGAATTGAGGATGTATATAGAGAGCAGAGATAGAGACATATAGTTTGTAGGTGTATAGACCGGGTAGATCCTTTCCCCGTTGGCGCAGTTGACAGGGGAAATCGAAATGGAATTGGCAATTGTGTCCCCACAATAAAATAGTTTTGTGGATCGATTTGAATGTAAATCGGGCACTTTAAATCAATTCAAAGGGCTGAATTTAATAGGAAGCTATTTCCCTTATTGGTCAACCTTCTTGCCTTGTGTGTCAACCTCAAGCTGAACTCTATTTCACTTTCCCCACGCTTTCTTTTGTTTCCATTAGCATTGGGGAGAAGAAATGTGATTTGGATTGATAGAGTGGACTCTTTCAGCTTTTATTCTCTGAATATTATTATTGTTGGTATAGTATGCAGATGAGTTGGTGTTGGTGGCAAAGCCCGTATAAGTGGCTAATCACAATCACAGTCAGTCACAGAACAAATGATCCCTCCAGGATGGTTGGACTCTATTGTTATTTTTCTAATGAAATTAATCGTATTGTGTAATTAATTGCTTGATTCACCGCAGGCTCCCAATTGCCGAGAAGTTTAGCTCGAGTGTAGCTGTCGAGGAGTTAGGAGACTGACAACTTTCTCCTATTATTCCCGAACGGGTTGTCTCGCAGGTATGAGGGAATAATAGTGCACGGCAGTGGTGGTGAATGTCACAGTAATAATACGACTTCCATTTGAGGCGTTCAGTGGGATGGAATCCAACGGAGTTTTAATTAGATTTTGGATTTTACCCGAGGAAACTGTTTGTGTTCTCAGGAGTAGATATTATATGAAATGAACTTGAACGGCTTGTCTCCTGGCGACTCTCTATTATTATCAGTAAGAACTGAACAGGGTTGTTGATAGTAATCGCAGGGTGAGAGAATATTGAGGATGACGAGTTTTTGGAATGATGATGGATCTACTTAATGTTTATCGGGTAAGAGGTAGATCGGGTAGTTGGTCACAGGGGTAGAGTCTGTGGAGTTGTAGTATTATTATTTTATGAATTCATGCCCCGTCGGGTTGATTTCATGTCTTGATAGGACATTTAGTTCTTGTGGGCTTACTTGAGCTAATTAAATTTAACGTCCTTGTCTGTCTCTCTCTAGACACTACTGTATATAATGATTAGCTATACGAGTAGATCCAAGGTGGGTTGTATTTATATATGTGGTGGATAATTAATTGTTATTTAGTTAAATCTTGGTTAATTGTTTGTAAAGGTATGATTGCGGGTTTATTATAAAGAGTGTAGTAGGTCTGTGGTGTGGTCTGCGTGGAGCACTGATTTAGACTGAGATGAGATACTTGGGGACTACCGGCTTATACTATGTGAGAATAGAGAAGTCTCTCTCGCTCTCTTCTGCTCTCTGGGAACTTGAGAGTTGCTGTGCTGGTTTTTCTGCTACTACTACTAGTAGTGTAAACCATGTGGAGTTTTTGGTTGGTAGTTAGTACTAGTTTGGTAGTGGTGGTGGTGGTATGAAAAGAGTTGAGTTCTCTCTGGACGTGAATATGAAATGTGGGCAAAATCCTGTATGAGACGAGAGTATTTTCTCACAGTGATATAATTCTATGGATGAGGACATGACATGACGGTGACCACCTCTTTCCAAGGCGGTTATTAAAGCCTTCCGAGAGTAATAATAGTTGGTAGGATTCCTATGGTAGGATTGGACTGAAGAAACCAGTTATAAAAAATTCAGCACTTTTTCGAAGTTGAACTGGGTAGTTGTTGGTTGGAATAGCGGAATTGTTGTTGAAGAATTAGTACGAGATGTAATAATTATATGTGGTAGAGAAATATAATTGAAATTAAGAGACACCCGTGGTTATCATTTTTGTAGTATTTTACAACTTTTTTTCAGTACTGAAAGGGTTGAAGGAGAATGAATGTGCTTAGGTGGTAATAAAGTTAATGGATTTCTTGAGGGGCTTTAGTAGATTGTTAGATAAGAGTGTTGAGTTAAAGGGGTATCAGGTTTTTATTAGATTTTGGGATTTTGATGCTACGAAGCTGAATTTTCTAGGATGTCCTCTCGGGTTGGATCGTATTTTAAGGGGGGGGGGGGTTGACATGGACCAAATTGGAGATGTGAACCAATTTTATTTAGAACGGATCTGGAGGCTGAAAATTTAGCACACGTGGTTACTTTTGGGTTAGTGATGTAAAGATGAGGGTGGATTAAAGACGGGTTTGAGGTCGGGTTTAAATTAGTTTTAAAATATCCCCTTGGGATCTAATGCTGTTAAAAGCGTGAGGATTGAAAAACTTTAACGAGTTGACATGGTGGACGAAATTTTATTGCTAGAGTATCAAGATGAATGCTGAATAATTTTTCAATAATTGTTCAAGGTTGTATTAAGATTCTGAGGTTGAGGTAGGCTAAGAAAATATTTTATTCTATAACTTTCTAGTTACTATTTTTTTTTAATTACACGCAGTTGATATTGGAAGAATGCTTAAAAATAAATTTAACAATAAGGATTTGAGATTGGAAAAAATTTACAGTGTACAGTGTGTGTGATGTTTATGGCTGGCTGATCCTTTGAAAATCTGGGATTATTTAGAGTTTGTTTGATCATGCAGTGCAGTTTTTTTGGAATTTAATTTAATATGTAGTCTGCATTTATTTCTTTGATATAAATTCCTTTTGAAGCTTACGTCCTTTGAAAGTCCAAATGCTATCTAAAGATTAAGAGGTTTAAAAGCAAAAATTCATTTCTTGATTAGATTTGATGTATGATTTGATTTGATTTCAAGGGAAGGAATTCAAATTTTTTTTAATATATAAGCGAAAATATATGCACTATGATTGAAGATTGTAGAATAAGAATGATCATTATTGAGTTTAGGATGTTAAAAATGTGCCACGCAACTTGAAAAGGTACAAAGAATTTTTTTAAATTGTTTTTAAATTGACGAAAGATTTAGAAAAGTATTTCATAAAATAAATACAGCTTTACATTATTATTTTTAACATCAGCTCCTGTAATGAGAGTTTTTGTAGAGGACATTCTCGAGGAATAAATATTATAGTAGTGCTACCCATAAAATATATTGGCTCAGGAATGATTTATATAAAAATTCACTTAGCTATCAGTATTGCAGTAACCCGTGAGATCATACGAAAAATATTGACATGATTTGTATTTTATTTTAAATTGGAATTATTTGGAATCCTAATGTTATGTAAATGCTAGTGTAATATTCCATTGTTTTATTTTACAAATACTAGTTATTAACTGTAGTTGTAGTTTATGATTGGAAAATTCGCTAATTGGTTGAGGAATGGCAATTATTAATACTAATGCAGGCTAAAGTTATTGTTGACAATTGATTTCGATTCGAGGATTAAATTGAACTTGTTGAATGTGTCGAAGTTTTAGATTTTAAATTTTTTATGTAACTTGAATTTACTAACTCAGAGAGACCAAAATAGAACGTTGCTTGTGTTTTTCATGCATTTTCAGTTAGTATTGTCACACCTTTTCCAAAACTAGTCAATCGGCTAATCCAAATAAGATTCTTAATAGACAGTTGGTCAAACAAAGCTCAGAATTGACCTAGAGTTTACAGTTGACCTATATAAGATCATCACCCTTCATTGTATTTTTATAGATTGACCAGACACCAATTGAAAGCTTTTTCTTATGCATCTGCTTGACGTTGACTGTTGAGGCTTTATAATTCCAAGGGTTAGTGACGTTAATCACAGCACTTGATTTATGAATTGCGACAGACAGGTTGACATGTGTGAAGTCTTGATAGTGCAATTAATTTTAAAGCCTTTTTGATCATTGCTACTCTTAAAAAAAATACCTCTTCAGTTATTTTAGAGATTGGAGATAGAGGTCAGCTACGCTCCGGGGTTCAAGTGTTGATCGAGCATATGGACTTGTGAAGGGCGTCTGGTCATATTTACGATCCTATCTCTAAAGATAAGTCGAGTACGTGTTGGCATCATTGAGGCTTGAGATTAGAGAGATCTGCGTCTGGATTGTTGTCAAGTGGTAGCCTCTCTTGTGAACAGGACATTTCAGAGAACCGCTTCTCTCGCTGGCTTTAAAGAAAATTCCAGAATACCCGGCTGATGTCATTGTTGGCTCCGCACTGCTAATTAGCTTTGATTGAGTAATCTGTGTTGAACACAATGCTCATGACTTGGCACTCGCTCACTTGCTGTAAAGTGTTTGCTCACGAGCTTGTAGTCACTGTGAGATGTATGCCCCACATAATCTGATTTGAATTGGGGCTGTCAATATATTTGAACGTGTGTTAAATGAATTAGTCTCTTTGATTTTATGCCACGACTCAAGCAAGAGCCCCTGAACTTTATTCCCGAGTCAAATTGCGTGTATGGCAAGTAGTTTGATTGTGACTTGTGACTTACCCAGCGTCAATCTGATAAAAACATAAATGTTCTAATAGATCGTTCCATATATCTTGGAATTAGTCATGTGCCATTGTGTCATATCCATGAATCTAATTAATGTCACGACATTCTTGACCCCCACTGCGTCTCTCGAGCAATTCCACTTGAGCTCTTGACAATCTCTGTGGGGCAAAGTGTAGCAGGATGTTGATACACTCTTTGGTGAAGTCAATGAAATGTAAATGTAAGTTTCCACTCGAGCTCTGCGGGTTGGATTCAACTTCTATACGTGCGAAATAGTCGTATATCCAACTGACTGTTATTTTCTTTGAGTCCTTTGGGCTATTTGTTGGTTTTGGTGGTGGTGGTGGTGGTGGTGAAGATGATGAGGGTGATATGGTGATGGTTGTGGCAGTGTTACATGAAAGCAGCAGTTGGTATGAACAAGTATACGCGTAAGGCAGAGGCTATAATAGTTGTAGAGAGTTTAATAATTGAATTGAAAGTTGGTCTGGGTTCTATAATGTACATTCATGCACATCCTAATGATATAGTAATAATATTATTAGCAGAATTGAATGGGTTCATCCTGGGATTTTGATTTCCCTTGGATTTTGGAAACACTCCCACCCACACTACTACATGCCCGTTGAACTCCTGCTCATGTCAAACTTGCATCATATTTCATGGGTTATCCAGTTGGGTTTGAATCTCTACTAAAGTCAAAGGTCAAATGGATGAAATGGAGATGACTCTGTAGTCATTTCCCCATCTGCTTCTTTCCTTGTACGAGTCATATAAAATGATATATTAATAATGCAGTGTTCCTCCTCCAGCCCTGGTTTATGATTTATGATTCCTTTCCCTCGCTCAGCTTTTGTATCCTTGTGGCTTCTGGTTGGCTATATATTTGTATTTACTATTTATGTACATTGTATCTCGAGTCTTTAGTGATAAAGATGTAGACAGACAGTGGGAGCTTTCCCATGTAAGTACGATTGTTGGATGTTGGATGCTGGATCTCTATTAACAAGACGGTCGAGGTCGTGCTGCAGACAGGTGACAGGTTCAACGTGTTAGTGGAGACTACAGAAGAGCTAGGAACTTTTATGTTGAAGAATTATATTTCGAAATCTGAATACGTTTTGAAATTATCTGCTATGTAATCTCGTTATATATTTTTTTAAAGTCCAATGTGTAGAGGGACTTCATAATTCAAGTTAAGGACATTTTGCCATTTCCGACATGCGTTAGAGATGCAATTAACTTAATTTACCAAAGGGATTTAAAAAAATATCAATTCACTTGTTTAATAGTAGAAAATCAATTGAAAGGAGACACGTGATATTCTCAAGGCAATAACTAGGACATTTAACATTTCCTGCTTTCTCCCAAGGTCTTTCACCACCACTGCTCCAGTCACCTATATAACTTTTGATGATAAAATGATAAGGTGACTATACTTGGAGGGATAGATGCTCTACTTTATTGTTAATAGGATTGGATGGAGGGTGTCCTGGTTTCTCCTTTTCCTCATAGAATGCACAAGTGAGGTTTTGAGCGGAAGAGAAAGTTTGGGATGGCTGAGGTGATGGGGACTCGGTTAGTTTTTTGGTGGTGGTTTGATGGGTGATGCGGGTGTGTGATGTAAGTGTTAGACAAAGGTATTATTATTGTCAAGGTGTGGAGGAAGAGCCGTTAGTCTCACTGAGGTTCTTCCAGGGCCCTTCATACCGCCATACACGGATCCCCCAAGGGTGAGCGTGACTCCTTTTCTGTGAAAGAAAAGTAATAATAAAATGTGTACAAGTTGGAGATGATAAATACCCCCGCTTTCTACCCCCTTCCTTTCAGCCATATAAAATATTTATGATGAAATATGGCTCAAGGTAATCCAAAATGCTTTCCCCACTTCTCCCGAACATGGAGAGAGCCCCTAAGTCATAATGTAAATATGAATCATCTCATCGGCTCGATGGAGATTGTTGATCGTTCCTCCTGGTATGGAAACCGGGTAGAGAGATAGGATTATGGAGGAAGGTGAACAATGGTGATATTCATCATGAGGAATGTAACGGTGTGTGTGTAGGCTGGGACTTGCAGTAGTTGCAGTAGCGGGTATTTGAGGCTTGATTGATCATGGGAGATTCGGACGAGTGATTATAATGGGTGGTAGTGTAATTAGAAATGTTTGCTTAATGGGATGGGGATGAGGTTGATTGGCTTGGTTGGCTTGGTTGGTAGTGGTGGTGGTGGGTGCAGTTCATAGCTGAGTGAATTTACAAATTACAACTCTCCCCGTCATTGATTACAGATTGTTAGATTTTGGGATTTGGAGGAGGAGATTATTTTATGGATAAGCCAGGATGAGATTATGAGCATTCGGCCTTTTCCCTGTTTCTATTATTTCCACCAACTCCAGCTTGTCTCTTCTTATTGGCTGGTTTATTGTTTAGGAAGTCAGGGCTGACAAAGGGAATTAAGCAAGCAGTTTGGAAATTGTGTGTGTAGCTTGTGATTGAAAGGTGGCTCCTGGCCATCAACAATATTCAACGTCAAACATGTCTCTAGGTATTTAGGAGCTTGTGGTAATATATGGCTTCTGTTTGTTACTCCTGTTATACGGTGGTGCTTTCACTTTCCCCTATAAATTTCCCATAGCGGTCCAGTTTATTCGTGTATGTGGGTCGGATTGGCATCCGAGCTCATTGGATTGGATTCAAGGGAGTAGATTGAGTTGTGTGGGTTGCTGGGAAATAACTGTAAATTAGGATGATGGTCCTCCTTGGTGGGACTAGTGCAGGGGGGGCTTCCTCAGAGAAGCCGACACACCAGGCTCTGGGATATGTATTCTATTACTAGGTCTTGGTAGGTAAATAGATACTAATAAAACTAGGTGGGTCGTTATACCTACAGGTTGGGGTATAGGTGTGAAGTTTGAGTGCACAGGCCCTTATACTTCCCCGTCACATTCCCTAAGGACTAATTTTCAATTTGTTCTCCAGCTCATTCTCTCTGGAACAAAGTTTGAGTGGAGGAGATGCTGGGAAGTCTCTATTGTTCCGAGGGCTCTGGTTCATGTACTTTATGGCTGAAATTATGTTCGTGGATTCAAACTCTTTTCACCCGATGAGGCTCTTCAGCTCTAAGGAGGTGGTTTTTTGTTCCAAGAATGAATCATAAAATGACATTGTTATAGCTGCTCGGGGTACGGTATCGAGTTCCCTCTGTGTATGGGACAGATTTACGGAAGCTTTGGATGGGGCGAGGAGACAGCTGATGGGCGACTTGGGGATGTGAAGGGGCGCATTATAGGCTTCAGTTTGTTTTAGAGGATAGACCCCCGTGTACCCTGAGACTGAAATTCGATCTCAAGTTTTACACAGGGCTTGACTTATGGTAAGTCTCCAGAAGCTTTTTCTAAATTAGAAATTGTTCCTCACGTTTTTTTGGCTTTGGGATTCGATTAAGGAAAGATTTACTTATGCATGTGTCGGGTCGGGGTGTGTTGGATATTAGGCTTTTGATTTTAGAAAGAAATCTCAACCACCGCAGCTTTTTTCGGCTTGTAATAAGTCTGGAGAAATTTACAATCCCAAAGAAAGTCCTTGTATGTTTACTCATGTAATGTTCCGGAGCTAAGGAAGATTTTGTTTAGAGTGGATGGAAATCTATTTCTAAAGATGAGAATATCGTTAATAGTTTTCTCTGGTGCTATATTCGAAAAAGCTAGTTAATATCTGATGTGCACTTATAGGTTAAAGTCATTAATTGTTTTATCTTTTATACACACTATAGCAGAAGTCGAGGTCGTCAGTTCAGAGTCCCAAATCTCTAATAGTCAGCCCACAGGGCTCTAGGGCTTTTATCGTCGCTCTTCTGTTGGCTTCCTTGTACACAAGGACCGGAGATTGGATAGTTTGAATGGGGCTGGATTCATGGAAATAATTATGAAAGACGTTCGTTCTTGAGGTTATCGCTCATGAATTTTGCAAGAGGCGTCTGATGTGAAGTTCCACATTTAGAAATTCTGCTTGATTTAGCTCAAAAGGAAAGTTTGAGCAAATGAGCAGAATTGGCTGAAGTTTCCCTTCATGTAGAGGTGACCTTGTTGCAGGATGGCATTAAATAATTACCTCCAGTACAATAACATCACTTGTTATTTTGAGGGATTTAATTCGACCAAGCTGAATAGAAATCGGAGAATAGTTTCACTATTTAAGCTATGGAAAGCTAAATAATACAAATCGAAAAAGGACCAGACAGGGTAGTGGCGGTAGTAGCTCTTTTGTCATCCAGAGAAGGAAATGGTGGTTGAATAAAACTTTATCTTCCGTAATAGCTTTGTACAGGATTGAATATGATTAATAGTTTAATTGGTCGAATCTGATGGACTGGGTGTATGATAATTAAAATAAAATTTATCTCCATCGAAAAGACATTGATATCATTCCTCCTGAAGTTTATGGATCGACTCCAAGCAAGGTGGTGTGGACTGACTGCGTGTAAGGGTCTATTTGAAATAGCTTGAACAACTTTGAAGGCTGTTGAGTGTGTAAAGATAAATGAGGGGACTAAAGGAGATAAAAGTATAAAATCGATACCCGTCCTAAAGTTCCTTTGTTACCGTTAGGAATATATGTACGTATCTCTATCCATAGTTTCCCAGAGTTGATGGCTCATAGTTCACCTTGTGCAGGTATAGGGAGAGCTCTATATGAACTTATGTAGTTAGTTGTTAGTTCTGTCCAAGTTTTCCTCAGCTTGGCTCGGGCTGACTAGATTCTTCTAGATTCTCGATGGGGAAAGTTCAATTCACAGGACAAAAGATGAGAACACGGCGGTTCAATTTATTTGGCCAGGAAAGTTGGTGGAAAGTTTAGGGAAGGAGACCTTTGGCTTCTCTGGGATTTTTTATCCTTGGAGATGTGTCAGGTGGGGTTTGTCCAATGTTCAATGAACTCTCTCCCTTTGTATACACAGGGCAGGCCAGGCTGCTGGGGCTTTATGTACAAAGGTGTATTTTTTTTACCTTCCACGTTCCTACAATAATGTAATTAGCTCAAATGACGGGTCTTAACCAGTTTTCTCCCCTTGATTGTAAAAAATAGGCTCCTTCCAAACTCCTAAGAGTCTAAGATAGGAATGTCTAAATCTGCAATGGATGAAGAAGAGCTCATTCTCCTCAGCTTTGTATAGGAGGAACGTGAGAGTGGTATGAAGTGGGGACTTTATCACCACCACCACCGCTCCTTTGTCTTAGTTAATTTATTTACAAGATAAATTCTTGGTCGACTAAATTGCAAAAAGATTCCCTACTAGTTTTCTCCAAGCCATGATTGACGGGAATAAATTGCTTGCTAATCTAACTTACGAGGGGATAGTTTAATCTTCACGCTTTTCCGGCCTTTCCCCCGAAATGTTCCGCTCTATACGTGTCCACACCCTTTAGAGAGAGTTGAAGTGAGAGGTATGCAAATCTTAATGGAATCCCGGCCTACCCAACCTCCCACTCTGTGTGAAGGGAAATTTAATTAATTAAATGAATTTTCTCATATCTGTCAAGCGGGATGACATTATACTGGCCCTTTCTAAACGCAATTTATGGCTAGTCTTTCTGGAAATTGTGACCCAGATATATTCCGGACTGGGCAGGGATGGCAGATAGGGGAATGAAGGATTTCTTGTCTTATATTTTATTATGTAGGACAAATGCAGGAAAGTGAGTACGTGAACAGGGAGGTCAAATAGGCACTCTCGGGTCGAAACCAATCTTTCAGAGATGGAGGACACTATGTATATAAGGGCTTGGAGTACATTGAGGTTTTCTGAGGCGGGGATGTGTAAGGGAAAACACACCACTTGTCCCCCCTCCCCCCGTAGACTTCGATGTAGTTTTATCCAGAGGAGGAAATTTTTATTCAGGATGTCATTTGAGGATCTGAGATGGAGAAAAGTCCAGAGGAAGGATTCCCTTGGGTATTTCCCTCCGTCGAGGATAACCGTATTCCATATGTATGTGTGGCGAGGCGAAAGTGCAGTAATAGCAGCATGTCCTTGTATGTGGACCGTTTAATGTAAAGGTAGGCTAAATACGGAGTACGTATAGATATAATAATAATAATAATAATAATAGCATCCCCCTCTTCTTCCAGCCACTTCTGAGACAATTCCTAGGGAAACTCAATTGGCTCGGAACTCTTGAGACTCGACGGCTGGAGGGTCCTCGGAGGTTAAATTCCGATGGGGAAAAGCATATGGTCATGTACGGCAAGAAATAAAATATGGGCCTTGGAGGTGCCCGGTCGTGGTGTTCAGGGAACGTGTGGGAGGTTCATAACTTAGGCTGTATCAAAATATCCTGCTACTCGGGTATTACTGTACAAAAAAGTTTAAATGTCTTTTCTCTCTATATTTTTTTTAAAGAGAGAATATTTTAAAGATGTTGGTAGGACAGTAGGAGAGTTTGGGTCACGTCCGGTGAAAGTATGGCCTCCTGTAAATCAACAAACTAGGATTGTGGACGGAATGACTAAAAAGGGTAGGAGTGATGACTGTCCAACCTCTGTATAATATTTGTGCCAAGTTTGATGTCCATTTTTTCTCCATGGCTGCCCCTGTGCGCTGATTTTCTAAGAGAGCTTTCCCCCCCAGGAGAGTAGATAATGGCTAAGTAAACCACTAGAATGTCTGAGGAATTTCTAATGAGTATTTTCTTAAATTAGCCTATGCCCGGCTTGTCTACATTGAGAATGTCAAGTTTTTATAGGAAGGTCTTATTGCAACTTGTAAGAGGTTTTCGGAATTTCAAAGCCTGAGCAAGGGAAATTGACGGTGGTGGTGAAAGTGGCATTTATCGGGTGCAAAGGGTTACTAGAGAATTTATCTCATGGATTTAGTATGGGATAGTAGCGATAATCCTTAATGAGACCCGGGCCGGGAACATATGGGGAAGCCCTGATTATAAAAAGCGCTCATAAACTTTGTACAGTGAAAGATGTTAGTTATTATCTTTGGAGAGGGAGAGGAGGACATTGGAAGTAGGTAAAATAGCTAAAAACTCCTCTTGCTCATTTGCATATCTCTCTCTCTCCTCAAAGTCTATTGTTCTAGAGTTGTATAGATTCGAAACCCCCCTTGGCTGTCTCTGTATAGGGAGTCTAATAAATTCAGGAGGGTATATAGACAAAGATAATTACCTTGTTCCTTCCTTCCTACTAGTTCCTACCACCTCTCTACCTTCCGAACAAAAAGAAAGAGGAAAGGAGGTGACAAAGAGATTGGAATGTCTACTTGTAAAGCTTAAAGATGAGGATGTAATTGTTGCATAAAGCCTGTAGCTACGTCCTCGGTGGCAGTGTGGGAGGTGGTGATGAAAGAGTATTAAAATTAAAATTAAAGCCCCTGCTGTATCCGGAGAAAAAGTGTCTCCTTGGAGGTGATGATCCTTCCTCCCTAGGATATGGGCACTGAGACTAGGAAGGGGATTATGTTTTGTAGCCATGTCGGGTGTATTTTGTGCACAGGAGGGGGAACGGATTGGTGGGGGAGGATGTCTAGAAATTAAGTGTCATATCTAGTTCTCATCATGATCTCCATCAGTCCGTTTGTGTCTGGAGTTTCCATCTTGGCCTGGGACTCATCTCTTGTGAACTCTTACTTCCCCTTAGAAGATCAAAGCGGAGAAGAGGCTGTTGCTCTGTTGATGTTACCAATTTTTAATGTCGGATTTGGATGAAATAAATAACTAGAGTGTGTAGACTCTAGACTGTGTAGACATAATAATAATATATGATACTCGAGATAGATGGACTGAAGGTAGGTGGTTCTCTCATCTTTTCCATAAATTGTATACCGTCGAGATTAGGTAGTTTGAAATGGGAAATGACTCGGGGGAAGGACTCTTGAGCTCACCAGCCGAGCCTTTCTTCCCTCTTGTTTCCAAAGGTCTTGGAAGCTGTAGGAGGGGATTTTAATTCCTCAAATTCTCTCAAATAGTACATCCTAAGCTCTTATATATATTATATAGTACATCTCTAAGAACATGCTTTTTTTCTACTCCGTCTTAGGTCTTGGAATATTATTCTAATAAAGTTTGTGTGTATCGCATCTGAGTAGACCCTCTGGACCGTGGGCATGGAATGAAATGGACTGGGAGCTCAAGGCTCAAGTCTATAGACTTTTTTGTGTCCATTGACGAGTGGCTGTTGAGTTGGCTGTTTTTATTTTTAGGGTCGGATTTTGTAGACGAGTAGTAGGAGCTTAGCTATTGATGGAGGATTGAAATTTTATTGGGACTCAATCTAGAAGGACGTAATTAGAGCTGATGTGCTGAATATGACGCTTTTCTCCATAGATAATTTGTAAAGATCCAAGTAGATTTGTTTTTGCTTGGTGTTAAAATTCGATAGTGATTGTAAAGGAGAGTTTATATTGTTGTTTTGATATCTTAACGCAGCCCCTTGCACAATTTTGTCTGTGTTTAAAGGATCCGATTTCTGGAGACACTCTCTAAGAGAAAGCTAACAAGGGAGGGAGTATTAAGTTTCGAATTTGATTTGGAATCTTCTAGGAATGTCAGTTTGTATACAACTCATTCCCAACTCAATTACGTGTTGATGACAATGTACGCTACCAAAGAGCCGAAGGTGTTATAATTTTCTCAGGTCTTACTGAAGTCAATCTTTGAGTCATTATCGTGATCAGAGTACCTCTGTACTAATGTATAATGATATGCGTAGTATAGCCATAGACTTACTTAGTCTTATGGTCATATTCTCAATGGCTAAGCTGAGGGTAGACTCACACTTACGCCAATCTAATTAAAATTGGCGTAAAATGCGAGTGCACACTTAGCTTAGAAATTAAGAATATGATCATTAGAGTTGCAAACTTGGTATAGCAGTGAGTTGTACTTTGTTGTGACCTTCTGCCTGCTGTAAATAGACGATACGATAGTTGGTAACTTGAACCAGTCATGAAAGATGCTTGGGGTACTCTGCAGGAATCACAAACTAAAAAGTTTAGTTTTCAATTTGGTCGTGGAATTCTGTTTAAAAAGTCCGGGTTATTGTGTATCTCTTATCGATTTAAGAATTTGAAAAGGTTACATCTCTCCAAATGGGAACCGTATCACGGAGTGTAGAGTGGAATCCGCTCAGGCTTGTAATTGTAATACCATGCATGCCACTGTAAATGATTACTCTCTCCAGCTGCCCATAGTCCAAACTCAGTCTACTGAACACGTAGGTGGTGAAAAAATGGACCTCCAATATTGTTTAGGACCAGAATGAATCAGAAAGTTAAAGGAACACACAGTTCAATCATTGGATCGAAGTAATTGATTGGAAAAGTCCTTGAGTTGGTTCACGAAAGTCCAACAAAAATCGCTTAATCTCAGGCCTCTCCGATGATTCCATTCCAAGTTGGCCGACACAGCATCGATTGGCTTGTCTACGACGTATTATATTTTGGTCCTGTGTCCAACAATAACTGCCATCCCCGTCAAAACAACCTCTTGAGAAGATAAGGGAAGACAGGTGAGAGGAGAGATAGTCGAGAGTCTGTAGGAACGATAACCATGAGAAGGCTAACTAAAAGAGGCTAGATTCAGTTTTTGGAAATACGAGTATATGTCCCACTCAAGGCTCAAAGTGGAGTTGTTGTGATTTTGTTTTTTGAAACTTTTTCGGCTATTTATGTGCGGGAGAAATATTAAATGTGTGTATCATATTTTATTTTGTCTGTAGTTGTAGGGCATCGTCTTTTGAGTTTCTATGTTTGGCTGTGGAGAGTAAATAAGTTCGTTTGTCTTTTATGTCTAAGTGTATGAAAAGTTTAGATTTAATTTAGTTTTTTTCCCCTTTCCTGAGCTTATTTCTCTCCTCAGTTTGGTTTGTGGGTTTGAGAGAAAGGGGAAAAAATGATTTCATAAGAGTCTTTTGACACAAGATATTTTCCCTGGATGGTTTCTTACACAATTTCATCCTACAGGTAATTTCCTCTAGCTCAAAGGGATCATTAATAATAACCCCCTCCTTTTAGCTGCCGCAGCTCTTTAGGCTTCTGAGGATATTATAGCTAGGTACATAGATATGTTTATGGAGTTGTATACATACTTGATTTCTTTTTCTCGTTCACTGGGGTCATCCATTAATTTTCTGATGGGGATCCAAGTTTCGTCTTGGTACTGCATTCCCTCCCAAGGAAGTGATCTTCGGTCTTGTAAGACAGCTCCATGTCAGAAGCTAGGAATCTGGTTGTTTATGGAGGAGATGTAGTGTCAAGCAGTCACTGGCTGTGACTCCCAGATTGTGCATGACCGTTCCCTGTCTCTGATTGACAGTGGGTTACATATGTTGAGATTTTCTGATAACCAAAGTTGTTGAGTAGACTTAGGTAGGTGAGCTCATGTTTGATACTTTGTGTGGACTGTGGGTCTTGTGGGAGGCTTTCAAAAAATCGCTTTCATCTTTATGTGTAATCGAGAATGTAGAATGCGGATGGATTGAGTAGTCGGCCGTGCTTCTTCTTTTCTTCTTCTTTGTAGGGAGAAAGGTTTTTTTTCTCTCTCAAAGAAATTGATTGGAATGGATGGAGACGTCTAGAGGCTGAGAATGCTTCTCTAAAGCAGAGTTGACTGAGGTTTGAGATTGGAAAGTGCATAAATAAAATGCCCGTGTGATAATAGTAGACTCAGTCTTGGGTTAATCCGAGTATAGATTTTGATGCTTGGGGTCTACCTTTGGAGGAGTAAGACCTTGTACACACTTACTTATTTTGAATTCACATCCTGGTTTATTATCCGATCCCTTGCTCTCAAATTTCATGGCGTTGGATCTACCTGTTCTCCCAGGTTGAGGAGGTTGAGCTGGCCACTTAAAATCGATTCGAAAGCCAGGGCCGTGTGCGTTTGGGTATGGAAATGAAAGGATATTTTTTATTCACTGAGTATCTTTACAAAAGCTCTGGGGTAGATGAAGATTTTTTAGCAAAGAAGTTTAGATTCTGCCAGTTGGATTGGAGTAATAGGGCCAAAGTAGCTTGGTTGACTGGTATAAAGTTTTCTTTTATGGGCCTCGCTAGGGTGGAATAAAAAGGCTTTGGTGTGTTTATTATTATGGGGAGTAATTTTTAGAGAGGGAGGAGAAAGTGGTGGATATGGTTTCCTTAACTTTAATGATTTTTATTGTCCTGTTTATAAAGTATGGTTTTGAAAAGATTGGCGGACTCATATTTTATTTAAAGGCATAAACTTGCAATGAATATGGATGGTAAGAAGAGTAGGGAATGTTGGAGCTACGCTGCTATGAATTTGTAGTTTTTCTACAGTTCTAAAAAAACGGACGATAAAATAGTTCAAGTGTCCTCGCTACCATCGTGACCTTTTTTTTATGATTCTTAGTTCGGTGTTAACATGCACGGGCCGTCGCGGGGTTGAAAATAAATTCCCATCCGATCTTCATGGCTAACGGACTGATCAGAGAAAGTAATCAGATTCTCAATTTTTGTTAGTCACACAGGGTCCCCCATGATTTGGCAATGTTGAATGTAAACTACTACATAAATACTGGCAGAGCCCGGGGAATTGAGATGGGATTTTATCTGACGGTGTCCTATTTTATGGTATTTGACAATGGATGGAATCCCCTCTCTATTTTATCCTCAGATTTCTCCATTCCTGATTTTAACTGGTTTTTTTAAAACCGGCTGGAATCAGTACATTCCAGATGGTCAAGTCCAAAGACTTAGGAATCAGCTCGGGTTTAGTATTTCAAAAATTTTAGAACTCTAGATAGTAAATCCTCTGGAGCCGGAGTTGGACCGTGGGAGAGTGGGTTTCAACGCTTTCAATTTATAAGAGCAATTCCTTCTTTCTGGGTGGAACGGTCGTAAATGTGTCTGACATGGTTCTGGTGAGTTGGTTACTCTATATTTTAGAACCCAGTCAGTAGGACGGGAGAAGTAGGTCGGCTTTAACATATGATAGGTTTTTCTACAATATTCGGTGAAGGGTGTTTTGTGAAAATGGAATAGGAAAGCTGGTGTTTTTCGGATGATTCCCTGAATTGTAGATATTCCCATCCCAAGATATCACCTCGGGAGATGATGATGATGATGACGATGATAATAATATCCGACTAGCCTAGCTGGATGTAGTTGGGTGGACTTAGTACACATTTTATATTTATTTTATGTATGGATTCTATATCCAGGGGGATGAAAGAATGAAACCTTCCTGCCTTTCTCCGAACAATCTTTGATCGCCTCTTTGTCTCTGGTGACTTGGCTTATTTGATATGTGAACATCTGAGGAGGGTGGGTGTGCGGGGCCTTTTTCATCTTTTGTCATCTTCTTTGGAAAACAATGGAGGTACTATTTTCTCTCTCTCTCTCTGTGTCCACGGGTTTTTTCCTTATATTCTAGACAACATATCCGAAATCGGTGAGCGTGTGGAATTCGGTACTATGGGACTCTGTCCTTTAGATCTGATCACACACTCGGGTGATTTTAAGTTTGTGAGCCTCAGAATTGGGTTTAATGCCACCCCTCTTGTTCCATATATTTAAAGTTCTACGCTCCTCTCTATAAACCCTTCGATATTGTTTATGGTGATGATGATGATGATGGATCCCTTAGGTCATTAGACGTATATCCGTCTGGGATAAGAGCTCCGTAGGTATGAACGATAACGACGGAGTTATCTATTATGCCAATTTCCATTTGCTTTTATGTTATCTCCGGTGATGTGATTCAGTCCGTACTTTCCTCTCATTTTCTCATCCCATTTATCATTCAGTTTGAGGCTGGTGGTGTTGGTCCACACCTTCTTTTCACTGCTGGAGGAGTTGCAGACGTGAAAATGGACAAGGTGTGGGTTCCTTTGGCTCTATTCCTGCCCGTTGGCTCGGGGAAGGGTGATCGATTTCAAAGAGACTTTGGGAAACGAGAGGTTGAACAGGGAATTGTGTCATTTACTCGAATTAGATTGGCTTCAAGTGTCATTCACGAAGGTCCTTTAGAATATAAACTCCAAACACTTCTCTTTCGTTTCGTATAGTTCTTGGGAGTTTTTGCTCAGCATTCTAGACATTCCAAAGATCCACCTCTGAAGTGTTATGTTATGTGTTATGGGTTCATTCAAAGAGGAGTCAGTGTCAGTAGTGACTTCTCTTTTCTGAGGGAATCCTTGTGTGTTTGTAATATCAATGCAACTTTCTTTTCTACCCCTCTGGCTTTAGGATGTAGTTTGGTGTATGGAAGGAAGTAGAGTAGAATGTTGTCTGTACTGTAGCTGCGGTTTAGGATACATTCTCATTATTACAAAGTAAGTAAGTACCATGGATGGGGGATTCTCGGTCTAAACATTCCACTTGGAATTCATGGTCGAAAGGGCGGAACGAGGGACGGAGACGAGGACCTCACTTGTGTGTGATTCTCTGTGTGAGGGGAAAACATGCTCATAAAAATATCCCTGTATAATATTCTAGTCATAACTCTTCTTTATGCCGTTGTTATGTGATAGTTTATCTGATCTCATCTGGAATTCGGGTCAGTCGCTTTCTCCGCTCCTCTGGCTCGCTTCACAAGACTTGTGTGTAGATATTGAGAGTTACACGGAGTTAGTTAGTTGGGCAAAGGAGCTGGGAAGTTGAAGTTTGGAAGAGAGTTTAAGAGGGGAAATGTATGTATGTATGTGCTTGTTTATGCTCTTGGCTAATTTGTTTGTACTTTGTTGATTTTGATGGTAGAGGTGAGAGCACACGGCGTGGGATACTATGGCTTCTCTAAAGACTTGGAGCAGAGGGACGAGGAGCTGAAGGAGCTAAAAAAATTAAGTGAGCAAACTGCAGCAACACGTGAAAAAGTTTTGAAAGAGAGAGGACATAAAACAAGCCAGCTGAAGGAAAGGTTGAGAAAGATCCGGGCGAGAAAGCGAGCTAAGCTCGGTCTGCCCCCGGAGCCTGATGATACTAATGATGACGATGATGATGATGAGAAGGGCGTTGGAGGTGATGAAACCGAAGGGCCACCCGGGGCTAAGAAATACCGAATGGATCTAGACCCAACTGGCAGTTCTATCATTTCAGCCGCGGAGGAACCGAGAAAGGAAATGCGACCTTGGGACTTTGGAAAGACGGGTGTGTTTGGACCGCGCCCTACTAGCTTCGACGAGCTGGATGAGCAATGGCTCAGAGATAGGAGATCTGACCGAAATTCTGATTTTGCACCACCTACCTCTCTGTACAGTGAAGGTGGGTTGAAAAAGGCGTATGGAGGAGGAAGGAAAGACGCCACTGCTACTACATCAGGTTCTTCCCAAGCCTATTCTTCATTCTCTAAATATTCAAATTTTGTCAAAAGCAAAGAGCCTCTCACATCTCCGGAAGAAACATCTGAGCCTTTTATCGGCCCTGAGCCGGTCTCGGCTTCTATGAAGCCTTTTATGCCACCAAATCAGTTTTGGAAGGGCCAGGGGGGTTCAAATAAGCCATCAGCAGCACGAGGACAAGGACTACCTCCACAGAAGCCCATTCCAATTGTTGATGAATTGCCCGCACCTGTGGCAGAGAGCAGTGATGTATTTGAACGAGGGCGTGGCACGGAGATTGCACCTCCGCCAACTTTCGACTACTACCATGGAGAAGCCTCTCGACCCCGAGGGAGAGGGAATATAGCTAAAACTGATGAAGTGGTTGCTGATTCCGTTTCTTCAGGTTTGAGAGCCTTGAGGGATAGATTTGACGCTGAGCAGCGAGCGAAGGGAATGAAAAAGGGTGGAGATAAAAAAGAGTTTAAGGGATTTATTTAATGTTGGTAATTTAATCCAGATTCATTCTAGCTATGTCCTTGTCACAGTATGAGTAGATAGCCAAGGTGGTCTGCTCTCCTGTGAATTCATGTCATTCCAGCTTTTATGGAAAGAAGTGAATAAAGAATTTATCGATACCCAGGAATTCAATTTTATAGCTCGTTCAGTTCAGGGTTTATTCAAGTATATTACGATCATTCGGGTTTCTAAAAGTAGTCATAGTAGTGGTGTGTAATGATAGTGGGTAATAGTAGCTGGAAAAATAAATCTCAGGCAGTAATTACACGTCCGTCAAGAATCAGCTGAAAAGGTAGAAAGGTAGAAGAGAGAGAAGGATGGAGGAGAGGGAGCTGAGACGACAGAATAAATACGAGGCTTGGTTGCTAATAGAAAAGTTTGAGACCTCGATGATCTCGTCTTCAGAATTGAAGTTGGCCAGAGGGACTGAATCTAATGTTGTTGTTGTATATTGATGAACTACTCCGGAGTCTGAGGGCGGCTCAGCAACATCATCATCAGAGTCGGGTGAGCCACCTCCATCTCCGGAAGAACCTGAGGAATCGTCCTCGTCGTCGCTCTCACCGTCTTCCCGTTGACCTCGTTGCCAGAGTCTGATCGGTTCTTGTTTAATATCGTTACAGAGTGGTTGAGTACAGTAGCAGAACTCGACTGCATTTGCCCTCTTGCAATCGTTGAGTCTGTACCTGGAGCACGCTCTCGAGATATTTGGCCCTGGAGACATAAATTCAGAATTAATTTATCCGCCTTGATGCATTTTAAATCTATCTATGCTTCTACACACACAGTAAGTTTCGAAACTTTCCCACAGCTCCTTTTCACAAAATGCGGAAGAGCTCGTCTCTTTTTCTAGACAGGAAATTACGTGAGCCTGTTTTCACTTCACTTCCTATAGAATGAAACACCCTCCACATTATTCACTACATGCTTTAACTACCCTTTGAAGAAGGTGCCTTGCAGCACAAGTTAAATTCTAAACTAGACAATCGTGACATTTGACAACCTATGAAATGACTGCCTAAGTGGAAGTCCTGAATATCTCTTCGTGCATGACGAATAATAACTATGCACTCCAAAAGTCGGTAGGGAAAGTAACACGCGGGTACAGTTTAAATTGTTAACTTCTTAAATTGGTCCAATTACAGATACAACTCATAAGTTACCCTTTCCAGGCCCGAAAACATGACGTGTAATTTCATAGAACAGGGTAAGTCTATTCCTCACAACTGGCCATGCTTGAAAGTTTTGAAGCATCCTGTGTACATTGATACACCTAGGACGTTTAGGAACAAAAGGGAAGTCTATCAGTTTGCAACAGTAGAGAGTAAGTAAATTAATTAAAAAATGTGTTCATCCTCCGAAGAGACTCATCCTTTCTTGGTAAAAAAAAAATATATGAGAAGGGAAAGTTTTTATTTTTCTAGCCTTACTTTCTCCGCTTTCTCCGTAGAGGAGAACTGTGTTCTAATATGTTAAAATGCCAAGCTGCCCTGGGCTTTAGAATTTTGAACAAATTATTAAAGGCAGAAAAGGGTTCAAGGCCTCTTTTTGAACCAAAATATAGTACGGCACTGCATCTGCCTCATTCATTAAAGAACAACCTCCTGGAGAAAGCCAAGGACTGACTGATAGGTAAGAGCTGGGCTTAGTTTAAATCAAGTTGTATGCCTTTGCAATGAATTGGGGGTCAAAGAGTAGGTGTCAACAGGTGACTCACCATGGATCCTCAGAATGCAGCCTCCATAAGTTGGTGGACAAGGGAACTCGTACTCATGGACATTGTGTTGACCGAAGAGTGCACAGTCAGCGATTTTTTCCTGCTCCTCCTGTGTACTGAACATTGCTAAAATATCCCTCGCTTCCCTTGAGCCCTTATTAGGAGGAAGGCAGACGTAGCATCTGTGATTATTATGATGACTCTCAGAGTCTGGATGGTAGAAATTATTACTAGGATTCTGCTGGTAGTCTACTTGAGTGTGATGATTATTATAGGTTTGGCTATTTTGGTGGTAAAGATGCTCTCTCCTGGGATAGTGGTGATGATGATGGTGGTGGTCATATCTCTGACTCCCACCGCTGCTAATCTTCTGCTTGAGACTCTTTGAGTTCTTCGAGTTAGAAGCCCATGAAGAAGATGATGATGACGGAGATCCATCCCCTCTTGCTGTGGAAGTGAGGTAATGCCTTCTCAATTGATAGTAAGACTCGACAGGATCGTATCCTTCTACCTCCTCCAAAGTTGACGGAGATGAAGAGCGGTTTCTGTTGATGCTCTCTAGTCCTGGAATTGAAAGAAATTGCAAATTGTAAATAGGGACATAAAAATGTGTTCCATGGAAGAGTAAACATAAAATAAAAAAGAGCTCTCCTTGCTCTGCCTTAGAAGCCTTCTGGCGAGGAGGGTATGAATGTGTACATAATGTAAAATGAAAGGTGTTTCTCAGCCTTGGGAATAGATTGTGCAAGGCTTTATTCAAATTTAATGACTCAGCTATTTGGGATAAATCGGCTTGAAATATTACATGCAATTCTGCCTGGTCTTTATATACCCGGGGTTTATCCGAGTGTATAGACACACAACTGGAGAGGTAGTTCTAACGATGTTTATTGATGTTTGACTCAGATAGTCGAGGAGAAGTCTGGAAATGGTTGGAGAACTTTAGGTATTTTACCAGGAGAGGTTTTCATACAGAATGTGTTAGATCACGGGGCGATCCGCAGTTGGTGTTTGCTTATAATAATTCCCAAAGTTGGTGTCTTCCAAGTTGAACGGGGGCTCCCAGCTTCTAACTTGTAACGTGTTGGATGAAGTCTCTGTGTGGATTTTGCCTCGCGGGATGTAATAAGAATGTAAATGCAGTCTAAGGAACGGCATGATCATGAATCCCATCGTATTCTGGGTGAGTTAGCTGGGAATAAATGGGTGGATACGGGATTGGATTCAAAAGTTTGAAAATTTCCAAACTCCCTATCCAAACGGAATCTACTTATACAGATCAAGTTGAAGAAATACCAGCTCGGCCCAGTCAGGCTCCAGCTTCTGGTAAAAACGAGTTCAAGTTAGAGTTGGGAATCTCCACATCTCAAGTCATTGTAAAGCATTTAGGTAGCTATTGTAGATTGTTCTGAGAGGAAGTTGTTCTGGTTTCGAGCAAGTTAGGTTGTTAGGATTGTTAAAATAAGTCCTAGACCCGTCTGCCTCCGCTTCCGAGAACTTCTTGAGCCTGTTTTGCTCAAGACGTATGAAGAGATTCTGGTGCACAGTACTGGATTACCTGAGTTTTAAAATCAGTCTGGAAGGAGAGATAAAGATAAGAAAAGATGGTGAGGAATCTAATAGGAGAGAACTTGTGTGTTCCACAATGTATGTCTATTTGTTCAAGTGTTTATAGCCTTATGGCTTATAACTCTTGTATGTACTTATAATAACTTAAAAGTTTATAAGAATCTAGCTGTATTTTGAGACATAGATTGCACTCCGAGTCGGTATGGGATACTCTGGGCAAATTGCCAAAGTTAATCCGTTTTTATCACCTCCAGGTAATGTCACCTTATCCTATCAAACCCGCTAAATTGTTCTCATCTGCACAAGTCAACCCATTCTCAGAAAAGCCTAGGCTCGCTTTACCCATCCTACACTTTTCTTCCACCAAATCTTGGAAGATCCAAAGCCTTAGTGAGTACTTATTCCGCTAACAATCTACCTACCAGAAAGCGCCCACACTGTCTATTCAAATTAGGCTAGTAACTACTGCACTCCAGTTGGGCTCTTCAATCCTGAATTTATAATTCCTACCAGATCCGAGATTATGTCTCTCCCAGGCCACATCAATCCTATTTACAATGGGTGGATTGACAATCCCGAAAACTTCTCGGCCACTACTAACTATCGGTGGGGGCAGGGTATTCGGCTGCTCGAGGGTATTAATTAGAATTTGATGCAACCTGGTAACTCCATTAGTTGAGCCTGGTACGTATTAAAATCCTAATTTACTTTCTTCAATGACAGCTGGGCCAAACATGGAAAAACCTTTAGACTTGGCTTGTAGCTCTCCGAGCTTAAATAGACAAGGAAAATCTATAGTCCATAAGGGACAGGGCTCAATCATACGCATTGTTTACCGACCTTTTAAGCCTGTCATAGAGAAAACTGGCACAACTTGAGCTAGAGATCGATAAGAGGAAGAGATGGTCCTCCGCCGGGTCCTATGGGCTCATTGTTAGCATTTTTTGAAGGGGATAAAACTAATATTTTAGGATTAATCACCCCCCAGGTCTTTTCAATGCACCACACCTGATACCCGTATGCTACAATAGGGCTAGAAGTTTTGTGTAGTCCATTAGATTGGAAATGTGTGTCGAGAATCAAAGGATATTATGGTTAATGGGTCCATGGTTGGTGGTTTGGTTTGGTCGTTTTTAGTTGGTCGTCCGGGTCTCCGTGGAGGAAGAATGAAACTGCGTGATTTGTGTCAGTAGGAATTGGAGTCAACCTTGTAAATACAAATAGTCGGACCATTAAACAATGTAGTTGTAGTTCTAATAGCGTTTTTACTCTATAGTAAACATAATGAAGGGGAGCCGAGGTCTGTGTGTAGTGTATGGAGTGTTACATCTGTCACCCTGTAATTTCTTAGACTAATTGGTCACCTGGATTTATCGCTGCTTTGTGCATTATAATTCCCGGCCATTGTATTCAGTTCAGGATTCTAGTCTTTTGTGACTTGTAAGTTGTAATTGTCAGACGATTCAGAAGGAGAAAGGCACTTCTTAGACCTTGGAATGTACTGGGTGTGTTAACGGGCTTATGGGTGGTTAGTTCATTTTAGTTGTGGCAACTTTGTTTTATTTTATCATAAAATTTCATTAAGGTGTCCAGAATCAAGCAATAAGGAAAGGAATTGGTAATGAGCAGTGGGATTTATTGTGATTTAGTGTGTTTTTGCTTGTATACCACTAGACAGCAGCTTAATAAATCCCAATAATACACAATACATTAATAATAATCTAGGCTTGAGGAATTTATTTAAGGGTAAAATGTATCTACGAAATCTCGAAAAAATATTATGAGTTTAAAAATGGGATGGGAAACGTTGTGGAGAGTAATGCCTTTGTCAAAACTAAATCCATCGGCACGGCTTTTTGAAGTAATTTATAGGGGAATTTAAGAGCAATATTATACATGAGAACAAATGCGCTGTTTGGACAGATTCAATTGATTTCTGTCCTACACGATTTACATGTGGGATAAAATATTGTTTTCAATTTAAATTTATATTAAAATTCAAATTTCTTTTCGAAAATCAGAAGAAAAAATAAAGAATTTGTCACTTCTTTTGTTTTTGGGGCAAGTCGTTGATGAAAACGAATTTTAACTTAGGTAATTCAATTGGGTGGTAGATTTGGACAAATTCAAAATCGAAATCGTCGTCAATTTTATCTCTCCAATTATTTTCGTCACCTGAACCAGATGGTCCTCATTACTAATGCAACAACGAGCTCATAAATAATGTCGCTATCCAAGCTGGTAATTTTTAAAAACTTAACTATGGCAGATCCTACCCCAGGCCATCCACGGGTATCAAAATTACAAGTAAAGCATGGGCTGGGGATTAAGGAAAAACTAAATAGAAGCCATAAACTCGTTTTTCTTGAATCTATAAAAAAAGGATAGAATTTTTAAAGAGGGTTTAACTAAGAATTCTTTGTATTTGTGGAACAAACTGCTAAGTGAAAAGTAATCGGCAATAAAAGGCTAAATTTGCCCATTTCCTGGGCTGTACGGAGGAGATTAATCGTTTTTAATGAATTTTATAGCAACTTAAACTCTTGCTCAGCCAATATAGTAATTCATTGGATATTGTTTAATTGGTCGGAGCATAGGTAGTTAGTTTTACCTTGGTTTCATTTATCTGTTTGTTGGGAAAGTGTTGTTACATTTCGTAATTGTTTTAATCGTTTCTTATTAAAGATTGAATAGCATTCCACATCCAAATGGATTTCGTACAGGTTGCTAAAATTCTATCTTTAATTGCAGCTTCGTTACAACTTGCAATGAAATGCATTTCCGGGGCTGCCAGTGTGGATTTTGTACTTTTGATTATGTGATATTGCAGGTGAGAAAAAGGGGTTGGGTAAGTTGGCTTCTAATCAACTCTTTTGAGTTCAACGTTAAAATGATCTTGAAATCCTTACATCTAAGCCTCTGACATTGGTTAGTGTTACGGGATTTTCTGAATATAGGTCCTTCCTTCTTAAATATTAGTCACATTGCAGTAAAGTGCATTTCTCAAAAAGACATTTTTTGTCACAATTCAACGAATTTAATAAGTTTCAGTTATTCTATAAAACTATTATCAGAGTGTAGGTTAATTGATACTAATTCATAGAATTTTGGACCATGAAATTGGCAAATAAATCCCCTACTGACTGCAACATACCCTTTAAAATAGTGGCCATAGCTGTTCATGCAATTTCCTCCGGAATAACGAGACCGGTGAATGCGTTTTCCTTAGCGATTTTTACGTCGGATATTGTTCCGTCTATACGGTATTTCTACCCTGATTACATCGCATGTTCTCCCTGTCCAGTCTTTAGCCCATTTTTTTTTCTCAGCCATCAACCTCCTCAATCCATAAAGTATTAGCGTATAGCACTGGGGAGTGTAGTAGCGTGTAAGAGTGTATTAGCTCAGCTCAAGAACAAGTTTTTTTTAAACTAAAGCTTTCTCGGATTGTTCGGGTAATATGCTCCCTTAGATTCTTATGTCATGTCCTGGAGAATACGTGATTAGGCCGTTTGCATGCAAACGAGACAGGCTGATGAAAGTGGGTGGGGGTTGCGAATAGCCTGTGTTGGGGGTGTGTCTACGTACACGATTCCATCCTGGTAAGTAGATTTCCAATGATTTTTTTCCGGCCAGGGATCACGGATTCAGTAGAAAAAAAAACAAAACTCAAGGAGATGGACTCAAGATTTTTTTCGGGGATTTGGCAGGAAGTGCGGCTGTTGTGAGTTTAATTAAAACTAATTAGAATGGGCTCTCTAGATTTTAAAAATACACTCAAACTTTTCTCTGTCTTAATTACAATGAAACATGGAAGTTGGAATGTGGGAAGGGGAAACAATGAAGCTATTTTGCCCAGCTAATTGCTCAAGTACATAAATTTACCAAGGTCCAAAAAGGATGGTAAGTAGATTAGGCAAATCCACTGGATCATGTTTTAGATTGTATAAAATTATGTATAAAAAAAAGTCATAATGTGTTTCTAGGTTTGCCGGTGCTAAAACAGGTTTGAGAATTGTCTATTCCCTCTCTATTGTTTGGCAAGAAAAAATATGTATAATTTCCACAAAAATATTTTAATGATTGTGAACCGGAAGGCTGTGAGCTTTTATTCATGGGTGTAAGTAGTTGTTGAAAGGGATTGGAAAACAAGAGTTGAGATGTATATATAAATGCCAAATTAATAAGTTCACGGTGGGAGGTAATAATTCCGTCTGTCCTCAATACTTTTCCATATGTAATCAAAAACTGAAGCTTATAATTTATGTTTTCAACAATCCCCGAGCCGGTCTGCCATTATTGACCTGAGCTAGGAGCTACAGTTACAGTTACTACAAACCAAGCACAAGCTGCTTTTTCCACAACTCAGTTTTGTTCATGCTCAGTGTATAAGGAGCAGCTTAGTTGTTAGTGTGTGAAGTAATTATTTATGCAAGTCGATTAATATTATGAAAACAGCTAAGAAGTACAAGGGTTGGAACTTCAACTGCATATCGAACATGATGGTTCAATTTAGAGAACAGGAAAGGAGAAGATTTTTTTACACTATTATCTTCTGGCTTAATTCCATCGGCACTTTTGAGATTTTGATGAGTTGATTTCCTTTATTCGTCTCCTTCAGCATATTTGAAAATATCCCAGCAGGGTTTGAATCCAATGATTCAACCCCGGATCTTAAAACCCATCAATCATAAACCTGGCGGTGTTAAATTCACAATCCTTGGAAACATCCAATGCACTTCCATCCAGGGAAAAGCGAGCAGAAAGTACGTGGATTTTGAATCCTCTATATTTCAAAGCGTTTTTGACACGTGAAATATGCACTTTTGTATCTATACTTAATACTTCTAGCCGCCCCAGGGTGCTTTATTACAAGTCATTTAATTTGATGGATTGAGGAGCGGTTTTACACTTGGTCTTAAACTCAATCTCCCCCAGCCCCTGGGTACATGGTACACCCTGTTTTTATTTTAAGAAAGAAATAATGATATAATCCCCCCATAGAACGTGGAAAAATACACCGTTCCTCCGCATTAATACAAGAGGAGGAGAGAGCACTTATCCACGCTAGGTATGAAAGGAGAGTATAATTAAGCTTACCTGTCGTCTCCAGGACACAAAAGAGCCCCAAAAGAATGACAGCCTTTATCCTTGTCGATGAGATTCGTCGAGGGGCAGAGAGGGTGGCCATTATCAATGATTGGAGTATTAGAAGAGGGGCATTAATCCACAATTTCATTATGATGTGATGTCTGATCTCCTGAGTGCTGATGGGTTGATTAATCCCAGCCCTCTGTTATTAACTCAACCTGTGCTCCCAAATTCCCAGCTCCCAGAAACCGACGACCTACTCCTACAGAGTATTCCAGACGACGAGTTGGATAGGAATGAGGAGGAACTGGAAGTCTTGGACGAGAAAAGAAAATAACAAACCCTAAGGTCTAAGACCCAAGATTAGCAAGGCTTATAAAAAAAGGGTTAAATACACAGTGGAGAGACACACTCTTCCCACACTGGGGTGACTGAGCTCCTCAACTCTACTGTCTTCTTGGGATCAATCCGGGTATTATTTTCCAGGGCTGGAAAAATCTGGAGCACTTTACAAAACCGACCAGGGCATTGTGGAACTTTTTGTGTGCTAAGAGCTGAGGATTAGTTTCGGAGATCGGGGGTTCCGTGAGAAGGTTGTGGCTTTTGAAACTTGTTGGGTTTGATTTTTCCCCGTCTCCAGCAGATTTTACGAATCACACGGATTACCCAAGCGTCTATTCCGACTTGATTAGTTTATTCCAAGAAAAAAACCCAGAGAGTGCAAGTCACACACTGGTTGATCCAATTAAATTTCGAAATCCACAAATTCCTCTAACGTCACGAGCATATATAATGTCATACTAATATTATATTAGAATAGTTGTGCTGTTGTGCACTTGAGATATAAATCTGGTAGTAGTCAACCGGTTACTGGACACTCCACAATATTATTTGCGGCTTCGTTTCAACTGCTATGAAATAGAGTTATAGAATAGCTTACAGACTGCATCGGGGTATGGAAAGAGAGAGGGGAGAAGATGATTAAACAAGTTGGAGATATAAGAGACAAGATATTTAATTTTGAATCAGATTGAAATTCCAAAAGTCCTTACACTTAGAGATGACTAAGGCTAAAGGTCACTGAATAGGCCGAGTTCGTGTGGTATTGTGATTGCCCTGCCCTCATTTGCATTTACAATTCATAATACCACAAAGAGTTTAATGAAATGGAAGGGATTTCAAATTCATGTCCACACTCCCACTGAAACTTCCCCAAAAAGTTCAATCTCTTGCAATCTAATCCAAAAGGGTTTTGCAATAATCGCTCAGCCCGTAGTGGCTCCTACACAAAGGCTGGCAGATTTGGGAAACCTTGTAAATTTTTAATTCACCCCGAACTTTGTACACTCCACTTTCTAACACAGCATTCCCACGTTTCCCCGAATAGCTGGAGCAGAAATACCCGGATTACCACAGACTACCCGGATACATATTGACTATTCAAATGGTTTCAGACTTCCGATTTCTTAGCAAAGAATTCCCATAAACAACATGATCGTCAGTCTCGATTCTCGCTCTTGTGTGCCAAGGGGAAAACTTTTTTCTTTTTTTATTAGATATGGAAAAAATTCGGTGGCTTTGGTATGGAGAACTGAAGGCTTTTAGTTTTCTTCTTCTCCTCTAAGCTGTGTAGTAAGTAAGTCAATATCCTCATGTAGATTTATGAGATTGTGAATAAAAATTCCTCTCTGAGCACCATTCTCCCATTTCTCTGGATATTCGGAGGGAATGAGGTTATTATTGATATTTTGATATCGGTTTATTAGATCAGAAAGACATATGAGAGAGGAGGTGGTCGTGGTGGTGGTCTTTCTTTCTGGGTTGAGGTAGAAAGGGCTTTGTGTAGGGCTATTAGGAAGTCGGTCGGAGAGTCCTGTCTCCCTCTCACTTATTCCATTGTTAATGGAGTATTAATTTGATGACAAAAGTTGTTTGATGTCCTAGCCCCTCCTTGGACGTATCATTATATTTATGAGGAGATGATGAGACATGATGTCTTCTGCTATTTCCTTATTAGAGGAGAAAGCTTCTTTCCGATTAGGCAACTCTCTCCAGACTCTCCGACTTTCCTTTTCGTTGAGGAGGTGAACTTTCCTGGAGGAATTAGGAGTACTGTCCAGGATTTTGACGGAGATTGAATGTGCGGTGTGGCTTTTGGGGAATCTGGATTTCGGAGTTATTGCACAATAGTTCCAAGTTGGGAGAATAATAGAATATATTTATATTCTCAGAGAGGCACACACACACACACAGGAGAGAGCGGAGTTATTGCCAGGAAATTGGAATCATGTTATTTGCTAATAGATTCGGAGATTAATATTTTCGGCAAAGTCTATAGAATTAATTCCACTGTGTTTTTGGAAAAGAGAAATATCAACGGATAAGCTGGCTTCGTGTAATCAAGAGACTTTCTCAACTCTACGGGATTGTTACGCTCGGAAATAAAAAGTGGTGTTAAGTCTCATATTAGACCCTGAAGGTGAAAAAACGAGGTTTGAGAAAATTTTATAAATGTGTCCGACTAAATTTCCACCCTCTAGTATTTATAATTTTCAAGAGATGCCTGTGGGTCAGATTGAAAGTATTTGTGGATTTTATGTTCGAAATCTAAAGTTCGAGTAAGGAGTTATTGGTTCTGTTGGTTGTAAGTGAGATGTGGTGATGATATGACGGCAGTTATTTGTTGAATGAACCAACAAGGGCTGTACTCTTTGATTATATAAAAAGTGAAACCTACGGAGTGAGTAGTCCTCAGTATTTTCCAGGGGGTTGCGAACGTTCAACAGGAAACCCGGATTCGGACTGGGAGGGAATAGCGGGTGTCTTCTGGCTTTATAAGCTACCCGGTTCAATGAGAATAGACCGGGTACTATTCCTTTTGTACTTCTCCCTCCTATACCTCAAGCCTGTCGAATCTGGAATCTCTCGAGGTCTCCAACTTCTGAAGGCTTGAAGCCCCAAAGCCTCCACGATCAGTCTGATGTCGATTTGACGCTCAACGGTTTCCTATATTCCTCTGTTCAATGTTTAATCTGACATATCTCTCTCCGTCTCAGCCCAATACATTCACAACACACACCGACTCTTCCATCTCCTCAGAGCAGAAGAGCGGAAAAAGTGGTAGATCGCCAACAAGAACAATGACGATCTACCTTTTTCAATTCTTTTTTTTTCTCAACCGTTCACCAAGACTTCGATTCAATACTCCTACTTGCACTAAGACTATAGAGAACCTCGTGTTTTTTATCTCGGCCTTTCCACAGCTTCTTGAACAAAAAATAAGTTTACTTGAGGGATTTTTAGCAAAACTAACTGCCTAACTAAAAGCTATTCCGCGGATGGAGAGAGGAGAGGGAGATGTACAATCGAGTCAAAGGATGGCGAATGTGATTTTTTATTTAAGGAAAGAAAGCTTCTTCTTGTTGTACGAGTAAAAAAGCTTAAAGATCTTATCTAGGCTTAGCTACCAGTTCATATATACTTAGCTAGGGATCGTACATAAATTACTTGGCTTTGCATCTGAATTTGCAATGACACCTAGCTCCCTTCATTCCAAGGAGGTCTCAATAGTACAATGGAGCTTGGAGACGATTGATCAACCGGTGGGCTTGATGCCCTAGATTTTTTATACGAGGAAGGCCCCTAAGTCATTTGTCTGTTTTAAATGAGGGGATGTCAGTGTCATGGTCCAAGGAACTGGGCATATGGTCGCTCCCTCATCTTTTTTTAAGGTTTACACGTACTGTGTACTAATGTGAGGTTTTAGGTATATTGGGGCTGTGTATGTATGTATTCTATTTGTATGTTTTCCTCTCTTGACTTGTATAGTCAAGTTGGAGAAAGTCTCTTTTTTTAAAGACACACTCAGTCATGTCTGTGAAAGTGTAGCTCAGTCGTTTACGTGATTCCAGATTCTTGGAGACTGGAGGACTTGAAGACTCTAGGAAGACGAATGAGCTTCTCTTATAGAGTCAGAAGCCAGGTTGAACTTTTTTTTTACTTCTCCAACTTTCAATTATAGGGAATACAGGGAAGGTTTTTTTTGTGTGTTGCTTTTGATTGTAAGAGATTGGAGAATAGAAGGATGTGCTTGAGTCAGGTGTACGTATGGAGTATGGATGTGGACATTTGGAATTTCAACGAGTACTACGTGTTTCCAGTTGTGAATTTAGTTGGGCTTGATCATCAAGACATTGTCTTAAGTAGGAGACGGCGGTTGTCGATAAATTGGGGCATGGGGCTTTAGAACGGAGGGAGAGCCATGTGCCCTGCATTTATAAAAAGCTACTGTTTGGAAACACTGAACTTGATGAAGCATAATTAATTCATCATCCCATTTCCTAAAGAGACAATATACTAGGATTGCCAGAGTTCTGGGAGTATTTTAAGCATCGGTGTGTATGCTTAAGAGTGTGTATAGGAAGACTTGGAAAGTAAGTAGAAACAAGTAAAACTTTGAAAGCATAATTCTTATTGATTTCTACTTGTTTTACTTAAAGTCGGCTGGGTTTTAAGTAGTTACGGATAGGCTGTTTACTCTCACAACCTGTTCATGCAGATCGAGACTATTAGGGAAACTTTTGCACAGGGCTTGGGGACAATAAATTATAAATTCACAGAAAAATAAGCTCATGTTTCGAGTACATAAATTTCAATTTTTTTTTGACATAGTCGACACCATTCGATGGTATTGAATTAAAATCGTATAATGTAGTTGGTTGTAGATGTGATTGTTGTAGTGCTTTAACTAGAATAATGAAATCAAAGTGGAAAATTTGAAATGTTAGCTACATTAAGTTTAATTACTTATTCCAAATGTCTGGATTATTTCGATGGAATTTTGTCCAGGCGGATTATTCAGATATATATAATATGCTTTGAAATAAATAAATGGTACACGATCCAAAATATTATTAGGTCTACAATCGGCTGGTATGCTTTCAGTTTCTTATTAAATCGAGTCAATATTTATGTATCTAATTAAATGCGAGGATTATACAATTAGGTATTCAAACTTCCATACTCCCTCTCGTTATGGAATGCGTTAAATGGCATGATATTGTAAAAATTACTCAGACTGAGTACAAATAAATTATAGTTTAGATTGCTCGTCGATCGCAAACAATATAGATATACATAGGCCTTAATGATATCAGAAATATGGAGAAAGGCAGAGAGACCAATATTTACAATGATTTATAAATACTTTCAATCTTAAGTTCAAAATTCTTGTCTGCAGTGGATCTCTTTCGGTAAGACTGATTCGAGACTGTTGGGATAATTTAAGCTGTTAGTTGCTGAAGAGTTAAGAAGATTTTTTTAGATGGCGAGTCCGAATACGGATACAATACAATAGAGTGTCTTGTTCTCCCATCTGACCGTACAGCACCCATCCGTCGCATTGTCCCAGAAACAAGAGCTGGCCGTGTGTAGCCCTGCACCTGACTTCTGCATTATTGTACAGTTTACTATAAAATAAAAGATAAACGCACGCATGAATACATTTATAATTGACAATAGTTTCAAACCAAAGTCATTTGACAATGACGTGTTCACAACAAAATTAAATACCAATATATTTGAAAGGTTTCTGAAGTCCAGTGAGTCCGAGGAGGCAACCTTCAACAACTGCTGAGGTCCACTGACTAACTTTGCTATTGCAGTAGGTCTGACCCCCAATCACATTTTCAATCGTCTCCTTCACGATTCCACTGACTTCATCAGCCACGAATTGAGTCTGGAAATTAAAGCCACAATTTTGTCAACCGTTCACCATTTGAATTCACAATCTACCACAACCACAAAACTCTATTATCATCATCGTTACAAAATTACCTCTTCATTGAACTCCTCCATATTGTCACAATCTCGAACTTGACAGAGAGTGCCAAGTAAAAACGTTTTCTATCAAGTGGAAATTATTTGGACGCTGATTTCTTTACGCACTACTACTAAACAACGCTTCCAGCTCCAAGATCCAAGGGAACGTATGTCAAATCTGGAAATAAGGATAATATACAAATACCATATAAATAATCGTGACATCACGTTCATAACCTATCTAACACACTAACCATAGAGACTGTAGCCCTTTAAAAACATGTGACATAACCCATGAGCCATTCCACATTTGACATTCTATTTACTAATACTTGACAATCCCGACCATCAACAAATCATTCAACCGATGCAGATGATAGTGTCGAAAATAATCAAAAATATGTCAGCAATGACAAATGACAAATATAACTTGACAGCAGTTTGACACTTTGACAGATGACTGAGATGACATACTTTTTTACTCACCAGGGTCAATTGTCTATTTGACTTTAAAATTTACTCCACCCGATACTCCGTTAAATTTCCACCAGTTCGTTGCTTACCACAGATGAGGGTAGAATTATAATTTCGAAACGTGGATATTAAAAAAATTTCCGAATCTACAAAGAAATGTGCAAAATTGTACAAAAATTTTGAAGAGAAAAACTTTCTAATTTTGTGACAACTTAAATTTTGATCTACTAACTCAAAGTTGCCGGGGGACTGTGAGCGCCAAGTTTGAAACTGACCTTGTGATCCCAAAGGGCAAAGAACCTCGCGAAACACCTAACTTTCCTCAACGAACTCTCGCCGTATCGAGAAACTCATCGAAAGGTAAGCGACGTGAATTTAGGCGCTCTAAAGCTTTTATATCGTTTGATCGATGAGACATGGTGGAGTAATCGATTTTTATGCTTCGTTGTCTAGGCCACAGGTTTGCATAACAAATTTCACTGCACAGTACGGGCTTGTTACATAAGAGATTTCTCCTTGACGTGGCACAACGTACGAGAATGTCCAAGTTATTTCAAATCGGACGACAAATCCATCAAATTTCGTCAATTGGAATCTCGAACAATCTTGGAGTTTTGTCCAAGTTTGCGTCCTCGTCAAACGTCTTCCCCCCTGAAGGGGACACTTCTAACGAGCCTTGGATTCCTCCTTATATTCCGGTGAGTTGTCAAGGCTGTTCATTGTTTATACGCTCTTATCAATTATGTCGAATTTAGCCCGAATTTTATTTATTTCGGTGATGTCTATCATTTCAGAGGGAAGGAGAAGCTACCGAGACGATTCGAGCTCGATTGTTGTACCAGAGTCGTAAGCGGGGGATGCTCGAGAACGGAATCCTATTGTCAACTTTTGCAGCCAAGGCATTGGAGTCTATGAACGAGGCTGAATTGAAGGAATACGACAGGCTTATTAATTTACCTTCCAACGACTGGGATATCTACTATTGGGCTACAGGTGTGAAACCTATTCCGTTGGAATTTGACACCCCGATTCTTCATCAGTTTATCGAACACGTCAGAAACACCAATCGGGAGCAGCGGTTCAAGCAACCTGATCTGTAAGAGTTGCTAGTTTATTATGTTCTGATAACTCAATTGCTTGTGCGAATTTCAATATAACAATATTTTGTGTCTTGATGATTTTTAATAGGAACTAAAATCTCAGATCAAGTCCGTTAGTTTTCTCACTTACTTAAATCAAGAACAACATCGTTAATTTCGCTACCGTTGAGCAGATTCGCCTTCCTAGACGCCTGTATCAGTCAGTTTACGCAGTATTAGATTACCTAACAGCGTGGTAATTAACTTTAGTTTCGTGATAGAATAAAGGATAATCATTTTACCTGAAAAGAGATATAATATATTCCTCATTATAATTATAATCTACAGTAGGCAATAATGTCTTCAAGACCTAGCACGCCTAGCAGATTACCTAAATCTCTTCTTCAAGCCTCTCAGCCTCGATTCCATACTAATGTTGCTAGTACTATCCCTATTATGACTCCTTCTCTCAACAATCGAAATTCCGTACCATATTCTCACCTTCCTCTGCCAGAGGAACCGTCGGGATTGTACGATACCTTAATCACTGATTCGGATATGGCTATGGCCAAGAGAAAATTTGTAAAAGTTACTAGCATAGGAGAAGTCGAAGTAGAGCCGGACAAGGTGGAGTTTTGTATTCAGATTACAAGTAGCAAGGCCAATATTGCTCAATCTAAACTGAGCATCAAAAAGAGAGAAGATTACATTTTATCTGCTCTGAAGAAATACCGAATTCGGGAGGAAGATATAGTTGCATCGACTATCATTAAAAAGTATGATCCGAAATTATCCCCTAATGACATGGAGTATACAGATAATCATGACCATGAAATCGGGATTCTTAGATTAATGAAAAAGGAACCGGTTCTTATAACTCCACAAGGCAACACTAATGAAAATAAAGGGGAAAATTTGGAATCAGATAATGAGCGATTAGAACTCATACGAGAACTATGCGTTAGCTGTGATAACCTCGTCAAGTATTTGCAAGTTTTTTCAACCTGTAATGAGAAGTTGGATCGTCATGTAATTGTCAGCCAGCCTATCGTTCGTTTTAACCCTAGCTACATGCAAATTCAAACGTAAGTTTTTATTGTCTTTTCTAACTTTCACCTTGAGAAACTGAGTGTCAACTAAAATTGTTTATGGGCTGGATTGTTCGCAGGCAAAAAGCAGTTCGGCTCGCAATGAACAATGGAACTCTAAAGGCTAATGAATTGATAAGCTCCATGAAGCATCGCGTAGCACTTGGTCGGTTGTACTATTCTGTGGAGGATAGCTCAACCATTGAAAATGTGGACGACTTCAACAAAGGGCTGTCTACAAAGTTTGAAACTTTCAGCTGGAAGCGACTCAACAAAGTCGTTAAATGCAAACTCACCTCTGTCTTTGAGCTGGAAACTCCTAAGCTTCGTACAGTGATTTAAATTCTGTATTCATTAGCGACTCACTGACTACCGAACCTACTTTGACGTAGCATAATACTGTCTTAAACATGCTAGAATTTACCCAAAGGTCCGAATTTTTTAAAGTAGCACCTGCTCTCTTTAAGTACGAAAAATTAATGTTATCCTTCATTCAATCATAGAACGAGAAGTAAAGCTCAAGAAACTAATCGATAATAAAAATAAATTATGCATTCTATCCTGATTGTGATCAATCGAAAGCTTATTAATTTTATATTTTTTTATTTCCATGCAGCTTCATTTATTTCATGAAGAATAATACAAAAGGTCAGCTAGACTGGATGCCCTGACCTTGGCTTACTAAAAGTGGGTACTAGTACGTGTGTCGTAACTACGCTTAACGCCTTCGGCACAATACAACTGTTTCAACACGAATACATTTAAATACATAATAATAATATCATTTATCGGAATCGTCTTCAAATAAAATTCCTCTCCTCCATGAGTCCATATAGAATACGTATGCACGTATCTTGTCAAAAATGCTATACAATAGCTACAGTTTAAGTTAACATCTTAATATTTTTAATAAGCAATTATTGATAGTATAGATCCATGAGCAAGCTCCTCAGAGCTCCACTCTACCTCCTAACTAATTGTTGAGCGTTTGATTCCATATATTCTAAACACCTACTATATATCACAATAAGCGCCTCATATTTCACAAGATAACCGACATTTTGACATAAATTGTATAAAAACAGCATTTCATTTACTTCGAAACTACATTTAACCCTAAAAACGTCTCTATACAAGCTTCATAAATAATATATCTTTGGACTTTATCTAATAACTTACTCAGTAGTGACATTAATCAGGAATCATTTATATGTATATGTAGCCATTGACTTGGATTTTGTATAGCTCTCAGCTTGTGGAACTCATAACTTAAAAATTACAAAATACACTGAATCAGTTTTCATAGCACCTCCCACTAATCAATACACTCTAACTAGACTTCGGTTTCCCGGCAGAGGATTCTCCTAAAACCCGGAGGAACTGGAAGCTCTGGGAGAGGTACTTGTTGAAGTGGTACTTCTTCTCGGACAACGGGCACTCAACATACAAACTCCAATTGCATTTCAGCACCTAAAGAGCATGAGAGAAAAACCAAACAGATTTAGAAAGGAAAATCATTGCTACAAATGCATTTAGCACAATTAGGGATAAATCCATCCATGAAGTATAAATGGTTTGGGAATTAGCATGCGTGTCTTAATTAAGAGAACAAAGGGAAAGTTTTTATTATAATAAAGGGGTGACATACTTCCTGGTCAAATACAGTCTCTTTAGGGCATCGGAATGACTTCATGAGGTAACCCGCTTCTGTTTTCGCACACAAGTGGAACACCTAGACCAGGGAAAAAAACAGTCATTAAATCACAATTAGTCGTGCATAATTATTATCATACATTGGGGGTGGTAATACGGGGATACTTAACATATCGCAGTTTTTTTTAAATACACGTAAACCACCGGAAGTAACTTTGGCTGGTTTGGCCTCAAGCTTTTAAAGTGCTTTATAAACAACTTGGGGTGATAGTTGAATTACACGGAGATTGTTTTTTATAAACAGAATGAATTACATTATTCTGGTTCATCCATTCCATTAAGCTTAGTTTTTAAAATGTAACCTTCAAGCTTGGAATTTCTTTTACTGTAATGCTTGAAAATGTGTTGGAAAAAATCTAGAAATAGTGATGGACTTTTCATGTTAATTTTTTTTTGGCAAATTGAGTCTCTTGAGATAACTCAAGATTCATGATTTACGGTTTAATTAATTGTGTCAGTGTCAGTGTTGTCACGTAACAAGTCATAATCGGATTTAAAATGAATATCCTAACTACTCTGAAGTGATTGGATTTCCCTGGAGGGGCCTCGGGCAAGGGACGTTTCATGGTCACAAAAACCAGACAGCAGTATGTAGGAGACATTTCATTGTCCCAGTGCAACAGTACAGAGATAATCTGGATTTAAATTTATTTATCGGAAATTTTCAAAGTATTCATAATCACGGGGATGAGGTGAATCCATGGTTTAAGTAATGGCTAAACTTCTTGGCATTGAAAACCCGATAGACTTTAAACCATGTCTCCTTAAGTTGACATCCACTGTTTTAAACATAAAAAAAACCACCCCGGAAGACGTAATGAATGTGTCCTTGCATAATCTTTCAAAACTGACAAGTTTGGGTGATTCAAAAGTACAGGTAATACAGGTTGGTTAAATTTTTTCTTTACTCCACGCAAATTTCCAAAGAATAGAAAACTCTTCCGCTAATGTACCAATGTCAACCCAAGCCTCGACCTCTTCTCAAAATATAATTAATCTATCCAAAAACGCTAATTTCAAACACCTTGAGTACGTTAATGGAAAATAAATCCAGTTTTTAATTGCTCATTCAATCAACATCATCTCCCCAGACCTCTCACACCTGCCAGCAAAGAATCAAGTCCATGAGCCCCAAATCTACTTTTAATTCTTGAACTGCAACATTTAATTCAACTACTCCTACTGTTGCAACATGACAGCAGCCGATTCTGTAAACCTCAAACGGTATAAGGTAAGAGAATCCATACATACATCCAATTCTACAAGCGTTTCTGCAATACATGAGTTTCGATATCCTCAATGCACCTCGTTAGAGGTTTAGTTAGCAGATACCTTCGTAATTAACTCATTAGCATTCACAATGGCAGTGGCACACAGATTCTAGATTCTAAACTATTTCCAAAGCTCTTTTGTAAAAAAAAAAGTATCGTCACAGCCTAGAAGAAGCCACTACTTAGCGGTAGGACTAAACTAAGAGATCTCCTTTTCAATTAGAGTGTTGACACAGAGCCAGCCGCAGATCTCACCTGCAGTTGACACTAATAACCCTCGAGGGTGAATGTAATCTTTAATGCAGATCTGGGGAGGACGAGTTATAGCATCTTGATGAAATAAAAAACAAGACCCGACACACAGTACCCAGGGCGATCACAAAACTCAATCCTCACCACAAATCTTACACTCTTACCTCAATGAGAGTATTTATATATTATATTATTTACGCCCTGAAAAACTCTCTACTCCTTCATTGTAGATTGTAATAGTAGTAAGCAGTGGCCAGGATTTAAGAATGAGTAATCAGTAAAAGACAGATAGACTCATTTACATCTTTTGTTATCATCACGTCCTCCTCGTAATCATCAGTTATCATCATCCCAGCTAGGAATTAAGACGAGCACTGGGTTTTAAACACTGTCAATCTCTCAGGTGTCTCTAGTTACAACCAACCTCCTTTTTAAATGTGAGTTGTATTGGCCTGCAGTAATTTTAATACTATTACTACTTGCTACCCAACTGTTGAATTAAATGAGATTTAAGGATTGACATCTCGGAGGATGTATGAAGACAAGGAAATAGTAGTCTGTGTTTATTACAGCCCTCAAGGGATCTTGGAGCTCCTCTTAAGCTCTCCTCTCGTACCTCTTTAAGATGAATGATTAAATCGTCTTTGTCCTATCGTCTTACACCCGAGTCGACACTCGACACTCGACAGCTAAGTAATGTGATATATTGTTCTGAATGACATATTTGCTAATAGGCCGTGTCTATCAAAGTATCAATCATTTTTTACTCTTGTGAACTGTTTACAAGCCTAGTCCCATGATGGCAGGAATTGATTAACAGTTACGTAAACCAAATATTATCAGATCAGTAAAAGAATGATATCGTGTAATATGAAGCTTAAAAAAATTAAAACTAAACTCGATATCTATGGATTTTTATTTCTACTAGTTACTAACGTACTAAGTTGACATGAAAAGGATACATCCAATTGGATTAAAGTTGACACAAAATCTTCCTTGTATTCTGGTTTTGAGTTCCAATCGAAATCTTATACAGAAATGTCATACTTAAAAACCTCAAGGTTTTGAAGCATCCCTGTCATCAACTCACCAGTCTCAAACCCGAACCCCACGTTCTCTGATTATGTACTAACCACAATTGAAATATTCATGAAAGAACGCTTTTGTCTTTCGAAGGGTATTTAAATCTTTAATTGGAGTTTTAAAACTTTATTAATTACTAGTTAAGGCCATGTTCAAGAGAAACGAGGTATCCACCTGAGTGTGGAATATGGATGAGTAGAGCATCCTGCAAATCTTATTTTAATCCCAAGCCATGTAGCCCATGTATGTACATGTGCATGCACATTTAATGAGGAAATGGGACTTGGCTCAAAAAGCCTTTCTAGCCTAGTCGGGCAGATTTTACATGTGTAATTCCATGGCCCTGTGAATCTTAAAACCCTTTTCTTAAAACAGGCCTTGGTCAACATCGTAGTTTAATAAGCATGTACTTTTAAAAGGTTTCTAGTACATACACAACTCCCAAGAGATCATTTCTAATTTCCACCCCTGCTTTTTTTACCCTCTCATCTGTAATAATAATAATCATAATCATCTAAATTAAAGTAAAACATTATCGAGTTATCATGTTCTTCCCTCCAACTACAAGCTATACGCTGCACTTGGTCTTGGTGGCATGCTTCTCCTTTTTGCATCCTGAAGATGTGAATAATCGGTTTGTGTACATACTAATTACGTTTACCTAATTAATAGATTCTACACGGACGAGGGGATTCAATCTGGGCTTGTAGTAAGATTCTCGGATTTCACTTGTTGCATCTTCATTAGGCTTAGGAGAGTAAGTGGAGCGGTACGAAGATGAGCTACTACTTGACGAAGATTAGGGAATTTTCTAAGAGTTTTCTAACGCGGTTTACATGTTGGAAAACTGCTAATTTAATGATTCGCTTGAGACGTGAATAAAACCAGTAGTCTGTACTAGTTTAGTAGTAGAAGGGTTGTGCCAATTTTTTTTGCAAAAAAAATATTTATAATATACAAAAATGATGGAGGTAGAATGAGCTTTGGTATTGGGTCCTGTCGTGCAGAATTACAATTACTGGCAAGTCGGCTCAACCCACTCACTCGTTTCTAATTAACATTCGATTGTCTGAATCAACCAGAACACCCCAAATCCGCATATTCTCAATTTATAAAGCTTTGAAAACTAGTCAGAATAATTGATAACTGTTAAAATATTGTTATTGAATTTAAATTTAGGTTTTAATGAATATATTTCAATTAATATTCTCCTCAGAGTTCCCAAGCAAAGCCTAAGGGAGTAGGCAATAAAAAATTATTTATAAAAAACAGGATTCCTTAATTTAAATCCAAAGATAATCGAGATCAAAGGAGTAACGACGTTGGTGGGTTTAAATCTGATATGAATATTCTATTAATGCCAGCTCCGTAATAAATACAAAAAAACGGTACTGAGAGAAGATGTGGATCTTCTCCTTCATGACAGATATTTGATTTATAGGATCATCTCCCTTTGTTCCGAGAAATAATTACTAACCTGAGGTCAGAACGCTCGATAATCTACATGATAAAAAATATTGGGAAAAAAATTCCCAACTAGTTATTGAACCCCAATTTACAAAGTTGTTGGTAAATAAATCAGCACAAAGAGCATACACCCAACATACCTAGAGGATATAGGTGAATACAAATGTTGTTTACAAAGTGATTTAACCCTTGTGCAGATTTTTTTCTTCAAAATCCAGTTAGATTAATAATCCTTGAGAGTATCATGTTTTCTTGTGGAGGAATGCAATTTTCAAAACTGATGATAGATGAAGATCTATGAATTTTATATCAAGTGAACTTTCATGTCAGCTAATGCTAATATCTAATAGAGACTATAGGGGAGAAAATTCCATCCACATCGGCGGTGGTGGTGGTAAGTGACTGCTGAAATCTTTAATCCATTGTTTTTTTCAAATACTTTTTGAACAGGTAGAGATATTTGAATAGTTGAGGGGGTTGCTTCACTTTGATTGCCTTAGGAGAGAGAGAGGTATCATTTATTTGATACGTGATTCGAATAATAAATCTCTATTATCTGTGTAGTGGTAAATGGATGGATCTTATGAGGTAGGGGAGATTTTATATAGAAAATGTACAGGGTGTTCCTATTAGTTGTCCAGGTGTTTAAAAATTGCTAGCCAATAAGTAATGTACAGATTTTAGTTGGTTGTTAAGCTAATGGGATTTGCTTAATGGACAGACTAGGCATGTGGGTCAAACCAATTCTTGAAAGAATTTTTTGTAGCATGTTTAGTAATAAATCATTTGACGTTTTTTGTACGGGTGATGAGTTCAGAAAAATTATCAATACGCAGTGTACTTATAAATACAATTTAAATCCGCATTTTTAATGCAAGAGCTAGTGGTTGCATGTTTAATAATTTTAATAAGCTCGTTTTGACGGAATCACACAAATCGATTAAAAATTTATAAACCTTAACTTAATTATGATTTTGGAATCGAAGAAAATTGACAACTTTGAAGCCAAATCAATTTATTTTAATTTCCTTAAAACTTCATCTTCAAATAGGTTATATTCCATTTTGTTGAATAAAATTTAAAAAATTAATAATCGAATATCAAGTCCCGTTGCTCTACGTAGACACACCACCACCACCAACACTGCAGGCTAGCTAGTGATTTGTACTTGACATGCAGTGTTACGATTCGAAATCAAAAATCTAGTGCAATATACCAAAGTTCAGCCGAGTCTCGAATCGGCGATTTTAATTCAATGAGCCAAACCTGTTCCTCTCAGCAGTCGTTTACATTGGGAGAAAAAATTAACGACTTTCCTGAAAAAACAGATTTTTTTCCTTGCATTTTCAACTCACGCATGAAAAAAAATCGGCTCTTGTCTCCTATACACGATAAATTCTTAAATCCCTGTCACATTAAAGATCTATTTATTCATCCCCTCGTGTCAAAAGTCAAAGGTCAACGAAATGGGCAAGAAATAATTCGAGTAACCTTACCTTGCACCCCAGGTCAGTGTCGGCATAAAGACCAGGGAAATAGGTTTGACCCTCACAGGAGAATTCCGAACTTAGGGATGGACTTGGAGGGTCGAAGCCCATCGTGGCATTTGCTGGGTAGAACGACTTTGGAGCGTTTCGAACGTCTTGAAGCCGACGTTTTCTCGAGTTCTAGGGGAGTTAATTATAATTAATTGTTGTAATTAAATGCTTTAAATTCTAAGCATGCGGATCGTGGACTGTCGGTGTTGGTACTCCCACTGCCAGTTGTAACAAGTTACAGAAAAATACAACCGAAAAGTTTAATCCCCTAACTGTGTGGATGAATAATTTGTTTTGCTGAAAATTAAATTGGATTTTTATGTAAAAACATTTTAAAGTAATTTCCTGGCTCTTGGCATGCCGTTGCTTTTAAATTTGATTAAATAACAAGCAAATTCAATTGATGAAAAAAAACATCTACCAATTTGAAAGACATGAACCCAAGCGTTGTAATTCTATACTATTGTCTGTCTGTGCCCTTGTTCAAGAAACTTGAATTGTAATAAAACTTTGTTAGCAAACACGTAAAAAAAAAATTAAGGGTAGCATTTTGTAATGATTAGTTCTGGTTATCTAAACCTGAATTGAGCATGAGATCCTGGATTCGAATTCCAAATAAATATCTCCTTAAGCAAAGAGCTTCCATCCTATGAATTTAATTAACATCCACTACCTGAACCTCTTCAATCTAGTCCTCTGAGCTAACAATCAAAACTCATCCGTAACATTGTTACAGAATGAATTAGAGAGACGAAATGCCAAGCTTGTTTTCTGCTCTTGGATTCTTAATTTATTACCTGACTGCTTTAATTGTTAACTCCGTTACGTAAAGGCTATGCAATACATTTACACAACAAACATGTGAGCATCTCCCCATAAATCTGTATATACAAATACATTAAGCATAAAAACTACATAACTGTCTTGAAGAGATGAGAGAAGAGATTAATCAATTTAATCGCCTAATAGTCAAGCAGTATTAAGCACTTGACTTACTGAACTTGTAGTATCACTTTTAGTCTAGATCTCTAAGATATAATTAACACATGATTATCTGTGTGTGAGCTGCCAACGTGGATTTTTTCACTGAGCTCACGGCTTAAAAAAATCAAAGCACCAAACACTTACCTCCAGCGGTGGAGATGGAGAGAGTATGGCAGAGAGGTCAACCGGTATGGGTCTAAAGTCCCCTGACCCGTCATCCTTCTGTCTTGTATTTTGGGGGAGTTGGATGTTCGGTCTGGGATTGAGACTCTGGGCCTGTTTAAGGGCTAGGGCCTTGAGGGCCATGATGGTAGGGTTGCTACTCCCACCCCCCATCATGAGGCTATTTTGTACTTGATTCAAACTGGAGCTATCCAGGAGCATTTTGTTACTAAATAAATTATTACTTCCCCCAGAAGGCTGAAGGAATCCTGAGAAAAGAGACGGAGACTTAGCTGTCGTTCCCATTTTGAACAATGAATGCTTCGTAGGTTCAACCCCCGTTGGGGTGTTCAGTTTTTGCTCAATGTTGTTTAAAGCTATTAGGTTCTTCAGGGTGGCTATCTGGGCCGCCGTGTAGTTCTTCGATTCGGATAGCTGACTCAGGAGCCCGAAGGGGTTATTTCCCCCTGGGGCTGATTGTTGGGATGGAACGGGCTTTTTATTACGATTGGCCTTGGCAACAATAGCTTTAGCCAATTGGGCCTGGAGGGACTTGATGTCTCCATTTGTGTCTGGGCCAGTTGGGCTAAAGCTCTGGGGGAATTGTTTCGGCTTCATTGTTGTAGTCGTTGTGGTCATTAAAGGCTTCGCTTTTGCCTCTGCGGATGTCATAGAGTTGAAGAGGTTTGTTATAGCGTCTGCGGATAGGCCGACCATTGTTGGAGATTTATGGACGTTTGAAGCACTAGCTCTGGTATCGCCGGCAGAATTGCTGAGACTATTTAGGAGATTTGATAACCCTGTCGAGCTCATTGTTGGCTCTTTGGGTTTCGTCATAAAGCCAAGAAGTGAACTCAGACCTCCACTACCTATCCCTTTAAATGGGGTCATCGTCGTTGTGAATGATGATAGGAAAGGGAAAAGGGATGGTCTAGGGGTCGTTGTTGGCTTGGGCTTTGGGGTGGTTGTGGTTGTAGTTGGAGGGGGTGTGGCAGCAGCCTTGGCCTTCTGAGCTTTGATTTTCGCCAGAATATCAGATCCATACTGTTCCTCAGCCATAGATTGAATCACATCGTATTTCACGTTGTTTAAGGTGGCAAGAGCCTGGAGGACTTTGTCCTTATCACTTAAGGGTCTGTTCGATGGTATTGGCGGTGGTAGAGATTTTGGGGGCTGTTGAGGTCGGAACTGTGTTGGCGGCGGGGGTGGTGGTCGGGATTGAGTTGGTGGACTCCTTGGAAGAGTGTGGAATGGAACCATGGAAGGATTTTGTTCATTATCTAAGTCAACGTAGGTCATTTCATATCCATTTTCCAGACCTTGTGGACGCGGTTTGTTATTGAAGTTGATATTATTATTGGTAGGTAAGGGTGGGGGTGGCTGGAATCTATTGTTGTAAGGGTTCATATGATTATTAACTTGATGGGGTGGCGGTGGTGGGTGACTATTGAATTGATGATGATTTTGCGGTGGTGGGTGACTAATGAATTGATGATGATTTTGCGGTGGTGGGTGATTTTGCTGTTGCGGATGATTTTGCTGTTGCGGATAATTTTGCTGTTGGGGATGATTTTGAGGCTGGGAATGAGGAACTTTAGGGAAAGTAAGCTGGCCTTGAGGGTGATTCTGAGATTGGGGATGAGACCCTTGAGTGGGATTCATGGAATTCGGATGTTGCCCTTGAGGCTTTTGATGCTGGTTTTGATTTTGGTGCTGGGACGGTTGGGATTGATGAGGTCTTGGGGGTTTTTGGGGGGTTTTTGACCCACCGAATGAGAAAATGCTAGTAATGGGAGATAAGAACCCTCCTGGCTTTTGTTTCTGTGGAGGTGGAGGTGGCTGGAATCTTTGTGCTGGGATTTTCGTTGGAGATGGCATCTGGTTTTGGTTAGAATTGAAATTATTATTACCGTTTAGATGAGACTGACCTCCAAAGTTGGATTGACCTGGCTGAGGATTGGGAATGTTGGGATTCAGAAAAGGATTATGGGGAAGGCTGAATTCTTTGAAGTTTTTATTTTTATTATTTGAAAAGTCCATGGGGTTATTTTTCTGCTTTGGAGGTTCATTATACTTTTTAGGAGGAGAGGATGGAATCTTTTGAAATTTTATTGGGGTATATTGGGTTGAAGGGGGCTGTTCATTTATGAAATTATTTACGAAATCGTTGAATGATTTTGTTGGCTGCTTTTGATTGTACCGAGTTGGTTCTTGGAGTTGAATTTGGGGTCTATGCTGATTTTGAATTTGGTTTTGATTTTGATAATTATTTTGGTTCTGATTTTGATTTTGGTTCGGAAGTTTATTTAGATTCTGAATTTGGTTTTGAATCGGGATTTGATTTTGAATCGGAATTTGATTGTGATTCTGAATAATATTATTCTGGGGTTTCGAATGAAGGTTGAAACTATTCCGATTGTCATTAAATTTCAGAGATTCATCGCTTGTAGGAGTGTAGAAATTTTGTGGCTTAGTCGGTGGTGGATTAAACCCATTGTTGTTGTTATTATTATTAATATTCTTAGGTGGCTCCTTAAAGAAAACTAACGAGGGTTCTTCATCATTAAACTTAAACTGAGGCTGATCCTCAACCCGATAATTATTTTGCGGAATAGCCGGCGGGCGTATTAATTTAATCGAAGGTTCATTTCGAGTATTCTCCTGGAAATGCTCCTTCATAAATTTATGGTGACTCTTCTCCCCCTGATTAATATTTTTGTCAAATCCCCCTTGGGTATGAAAATCATGCCCTCCTTGATCCTTATAACCAAAGGAGCTTTCCGGGACAGTAGGAGCTACGGGTTGGTTGTTCCTAAGGTCCAATATTTTAATCGGATGGGGTATGACCTTCTCTGTCGAGGTCGGGATCTCGTTGAATTTTTCAAGAGTGTCCCACGGATTTTGCTCACTGCCATCGTGCCCTTGTTGCCTCGAATCGGGCTTATTAAAATCCTGACCCGGTGATGACATTGGTGGGGGCTGCAATACCTGAATCGAAGGAGGGAACTCTCCTACTCTGTTGTCTCGTTCGTGGGCCCCGTAAAACTGCTGCATGTTCCCCATGTCCCCACCATTCCCTGTGTACATCGGGTCCGGGGGTGAGGGGACAATTTCGGGTAGGCTAGGCTCTGTAGGATTAGTCCCCGGTGGGAGGAGCCTCCGCCCATAATTGGACATGTTGACTTCATCCCCTGAAAATATCAGAGCGGAATTTTGTTAATTTTAATTATTTTCAATTTTTAACCGAGTTAGAGTCAAGTAGTTGTGATTATTGGATGTGTGCCAGATTATTGTAACAGAGTCGTTTATGGTTTATATACCATACTGATGATGATGTAAGTCTTTTATATAAATCTTTAAAGGTCGTCGGTAGTCGGTCAAAACTTTTAATCTTTTTTCCCCCTAATTAGTACCGAAAAGAGGTAAGGGAGTTACGAAACAGACTTTGTAACTACAATAAGCACAGAAAAGAGATATGGGTTGAATGAAATGGCAGAAAAGGGCAGTCCACGGGAGCGGAGCGAGTTAATTGTTTATTGCAACGAATTACCAAAGAAAATTGTAAATCCCGTTTCGTGATCTTCTCTCTTAAATGGTCGTAATGATAAACGTGGGAGTTTGTATCTCCAAGCTGGGAAATTGTACCAACGTAGATGCCCCTACTGACAGACTACTTTATTTATTATTTTTTTAGGCTTTGAAAAAAAAACTAGCAAATCTAACCTGCCAGAAGATGATCATGTTCAAATCTTGATGGCCAAGGATGCATAATATCCACTTGGGAATACTTGGGATTAGTTGGGATGTATGTTTTGTTAGTTTTCTCTAGATATTTGGGTATGAGATGAGGTATGATAACTATATAGCCTTCTCTCTTTTTTGTGTGTGTACATAGTTCGTTACATATGAGTTTAGAAATGAGGTCGAGTACAATCTTTTGAACGGAAAATCTTAGATTTTTTTCTAACAATAATTTCTCGATAGAAATTTTGATAAGTCATCATAACTCAGAAGATTTGGTTTAAAAGTGATTGTGCTATGTGTGGGTTTGTAGAAATTTCTAAAACAAAAAATTAACGCAGAGGGCATGCATCATATTTTTTCTGGCTTTTTTTGGAAAATTATTTCATTTACTTTTCGCATCCTTAATTGGTCTTAAATGGGAATTTTTGTTTGGGTATGTAGAGAAATGTTTAGAATATTTTCTAATTATATTTTTATAGAATTCAACATTGAAAGTTCTTGGGAAGTTTTTGTAAATACAGCTTTAAGTAATTAAAAGAAGTAGATTTAGAACTCATGACACATATTTTGATGGTTGACTTTTGATTTAGAAATGCTGGACTTTATTTCAGATTATATTATTTTACTTTCCCAAGAAGCTTGAAAGTTTCCGGTTGAAGATAAATTTAATTTCTGCATGGATAATTTAAGTTATAGTGCATGTAAATTCTAATGCTTAACTAATTTGTTTTTGAAACCACAATAATATTTACTACCAAAAATCTAAATCTCAAAACCTAAAACAACAAATCCCCTCCTGTCTCATTTCAACTTAAAAACAATTTCAGACATCTCCTAGTCCCCTCAAGTTCCCAAATTCCAATTACCTAAATCGTATCAATAATAAATCATCCCAACTTCCTAACGTTCTTAAAACACGCAACCCTCTATACCTCGAAACAAAAACGAAACCAAAAGCACTGTCAAAATAAGAGAGGCCAAATTTCCAAAAACTTTTACTCCACATCTGTCTTTGATTTCAAAGAGTCCCAAAATCCCATTGTCCTTCGTGGGAATCGGTGTGTAAAAATGTAAAAAAGAAAGGGATTTTTTTCTTCCATCATTTATATTTATGTATTCTAAACTAGTGACAGTAAAGATTGAAATTGCACGAATTCCTCATTAGCAAAATCACATCTCCTTCTTCTTGCAAAGCACCCAAGCGTGGACTCACTCCTCCCGTCAACCTCAAGACATGAATGAAATTATGAACATAGACAGAGAATCATAGTATCCTTGTGTGCAGACTCTTTACAAGTCTTTACTTTATATATAATACCCGAGAGGGGCTTGAATATAATTTTATCATCATTATCATTATTATCTACTTTTATGGCTTATTAGAAATTTCAAATCTCAGCCAGAGCCATATTCTACCATCAACCTAATCCTCCTTCAGGCTCCTTCCCCTTCAGAGCTCAAATCTCTCAAAATACAGGCAGACAAAGCAGAGATGAGTTGGCTTGACCAACCGAGTCTAATGGATTTGCTCTAATTTAAAAAATTTATATGATTTTTTTACCCAACACTTTATTTTTCAGACAATCAGAGGGAGAAAAGCCTTGGGGATTTTACATGCTGAATCAACCTCAGTATCCCAGCATTGTGGAGCTAATGAAATACATTTAATATGAAGTAACTTGTAAAAACACAAATTTTTTTTAAATCAGAGGTATCTAAATTTTTTAGTCGGAAATCTGCATGTCTGAACTGGACGGTAGGCCATACTGACTTTTTTTAATGCATACAAATGAGAAGATGTCTGTACTCTAAAAAAACTTAAAATTACCAGATCCTTGTCTCCCCGTCCCCCCTGGATATTAAACTCTTACAGAGTGTTAATTAATATTTCTTGGTAGCCTGAAGATAAGTGTTTTCACACCTCAACTCTACATATCTCTATCCCACGATATTTAAAAATAGTATCAACCTCGATCTTAATAATCTGTTGCAGACATGGTCCATAAATTTTGAGTAAGGACAACAGCCTAGATACATATGCACACAACTTTCTCAACTCAGAAACGAAGACTGACCACAGGCCGGTAAGCATCAGCACAAGTAACGCTAATCAGATAATGACAGCACACACACGCTCATAAATAATTTCAAGATGACGATTTTGGCAACAAGGAAGAGCAACGATGGAACTAACTGTAAGCAAACTAAGCTGCATAAATATTGATCCCTCCTGTATTGTATTTTAGTGTGTGTCTGTAAAAGTGTGTGGCATAAAATAAATCTTAAACTGACAGGTTATACACCACGTGATAATATAAATAATTCCTCAAGCAAACTAACAATGTAATAGATCCGTACCTCATCCCTCTATTTACAAGACCGCATCTTCATTCATAAAATCCTGAGAACAATTAACATTGAGCCATCGGCTTTTCATGACTCAATGCTAACTACTAACTGTTAAACATTGGAAATCCGGGTGAGTTGAGCTTAAAGAAACTACTAGCCAAGCCTACTTATTAGTTTATTAGTCTATTGATTTATTCTTATTTAGCTATAAACTTTTTTTTGAATTCTTTAAGTATGCATAAGCTATTGGAATGTTGCATCCACAAACTCAAGGGGCTTAAGGATGTTTTTTTGAGATATCATTAAAGTCATGCCTTAGTACAAAATAAATATCAAAAGACTTTGTGTAGACACGTATATTTTTATAGTATGTCCACTTATTGAAATGCTTGGACAGCCCTCAAGATTTTGATCAGAGATGCTACATGCACTTGACACATCCACAGACATATCATATCATCACACCCAAGCTTGAAACTGAAGCTTATGTGCACCAGCCTATAAAAGCCCAAGATGTACACACTGACCCAGAAATTATGCTCACATGGAGTTTACTAGCCGTGTAAAAAGGCTGTACGTTCTCCCTTTGAGTTATTATTTTTTGAAAGATCTCTGGGAATTGCAAGTAAGTAACGTAGGAAATATAGAAAATAACTTTCCCATCATCATCAGATCATTTTTAAAGAATATTTCATAGTCCCTCGAGGTAACGTAGCTTAACGAACTAAAACCCTCCAGTCATTTACTGAATAGTAAATCATCATCAATGTCTACTAATTCAAAAACACTTGCAAATATAAAAATGTATGTGAAAAAAAAATCATTGCTCACCAATACCCCCACCGTTACGACTTTCTTCAGAACTTCTCCGATTCTGAGGTAGTGACTGCCCACCATGTAAATTAATCTCCTCTTCGCCTTCGGTCATATCACTAATGTGCTTATTAATGTCTTTGTACTCGGCTTTGGGGGACACGAAGCCCAAGCCGGTCCCAGGGGAGAAGGTATTTTCGAAATTGGCAAATGGATTTGGTTCCTGGTGAGGGTTGCCCCCTTGCCCCATGGGGCTTCCAAAGTTCCCAGGGAAGGAACTACTCACGGATTCACTCATTATTTGCGGATCACTCACAACAATGATATCACTGTTACCACTTCCAACACCACCACTGCCACTATTAAGGCTAATAATGTTGTTCAAGTCACTCATAGGCACTGCACCACCGTTATTGTCGTAAAGACCGGAGTTATAGCTGGATTGTTCATTGTTGAAATTGTTCACAGAGTTTATCTCTTCTTCTCTGTCTTCTTGTTCCAGAATCTCCAGGACTTCCTGAGTATTCGGCAGAATCACTTGGGGCTCTTGGCTAGTCTGGTCTTGTTGCTGTGGCCCGAGTTCCCCTGGCGCACTTTCCCCTTTAATCTTGATCTGAACTTCGGGTCGCTTCTGTTTCCTTCGACGTCCGTGCTTGGTTCGAATCTTTTTAATCTCTTCGGGGACTTCCGTCGTACTACTCACAAAGTTACCGTCGAATTCGTTAAGACTTGAGGGGAAGTCTGGATCCTCGTTCGTGCGAAGAATCCCGGTTTTTAGGCCGTAATCGGAATCTGAAGATTGAGAGCCAATGTCCCAGTCTGGTTGGTTATGAATCATATCATCCTCAGAGGGATACCTTTGTGTTGTTGAAGGCATTGGAGTTGGAGTAGGTCGGGATTTCTGTTTCCTTTTTGGTTTTTCCCATCTGGGGCTTTGGGTTGAACCGAAGAATTCCAAAAGATCGGAATAGGCCGGCTCCTCTTCTGGAGGGGGCATTGGGGGAGATTGTTGTGAGTTGAACCTTGACCTCTCGAGATCTAAAACTCTTTTGAAGTTGTCATCAGTGACAAAGTCAGCACTTGGGCCGTAGCGGTCAACCTGTTGGATATTGCCCCAGAAATTGGGGGCTTCCCAGTTACCGACTTCACTAGTGTCACTCAAACTACTCCCACCGAATAGGTTCTTTTTTAATTTGCGTTCGTCCGACACATCCTCATAATATTTCTGTTTGGGCACCCGGGTAGGACCGAATGACTCCATTGTTGGGGTGTTAAACACATTGAAACTATTCGCCTTAGAATACACTGGCGTGGGCTTTGTTGTGCCTTTTTTACTTTTGGATGGGATTTCCCAAGGGAGGAAAGTTTCTTCTGTCGATGGTCGAGGATAATGCGGCTGTGGTCTTTGGGTTGGACCAACATCATAGAATCCCGGGTTGCTAAATGTGCTGGGTCCAGTTCCAGTGTTGACCGAGTTTGAAACACTTTTATTAAAATGAGAATAGAATTTGTCATTGTAAGTCTTGGTCTTCTCGATAGATCTTATAGTTTCCCGAGAGTCGAATTTCACAAATGAGGACCCACGTTCAGTGGACGGAGCAAACTTGGTAGACTCGGCACTTGGCCCTGGCCCCGAACCAAAGAAATTCGAAAGGGACTCATAACCAGTCTTGTTCAATTTGTGTCTGTATGGAGTGGGTGTGGTTGGGGGGACTGGTGGTCCTCTTTGGCGAATGAACTTGCTATGTATTCTACCCCTGTTGACCTCATGATTGGGTGGGAATCGAGGGTCATACTGAGGGGATTTATAATCTTCTTGAGTATCAGCTTCTCCTGCTCTACGACTGAACTCCTCCGAGGGTTCTTGGAACTTTGCTTTTTTATCCAGGGCATCGAAATACCCGAAATTGGTCATGGAGATGGGCTTTTCAGTTGTTGTCGTGGTGGTGGTAGTGGTCGTGGTTGTTGTCAATCTTTCTGTTGATGAACTAGGAATCTCATTGGAACTTCTGGAAGTGGACTTGGCAAAGTGTTTTTTTGACGAAGCTCTCGAAATTGTTTCGGCAGTTGGGGATGGTCTCCTTTCAGACGAACTACTATAAACTACTTTGTCGACAATCCTTGTCGAAGAAAGGTCATCCTCAGTAGGATCGGTTGTTTGAGGAACTTGGGAATCGCCATTATTTTCGGTTGTAGTGCTCATGACTTTCTTCCTTCGACCTTTCTTCCGCCTCCTTCCATGACCATGAACTTCGGCCTCTTCCATTGTTTGATTTTTGATGAGCCGGAACTTCTTTTTTCTTCGTCGTAACTTTTTCTTCACAACTGCAGGGGACTCTGCAAATGTATCCCCATTCTCATTCGTATGCAAGGCCGCAGTGTCAAATTTCTTCACATCATCATCCGATTCCAAGATTCGATGAATTCCCTCATGATTCCCATCATTAAAATCCTCCTGTGGTGGGGGGACTCGATTTTTAATTTTATTTTGCTTCTCCGTCGTGGTGAAATAAATATCTGGGAAAACATTTGGGTCATAAACCGCAGTGGCTAAAGCCTCCTTGTCCAACATACCCACACCACTTAAAAACACCTCATCCTGTTCTCGAGGATCCTCTTGTTCCTCGTCAACAACAGGCTGAGGGATTTGGTCCCTCATGATTTCATTTTGATCTTGATGAACTCGCTGTTTCCTTTGTCGAAAATCTGAATCTGGTTGATCAACTAGGCGAAAAACAGAGCCGAAATTTTGAGTGTTTTTCAACATCTTAAGCCCGTGAGGGACGTCACCCTCCGCACTTAACTGAGCTCCACTGTGATGCAAATGGCTTATATCTTCTCGGTGATTGGAATCCGGCATTTTTCGGAACTTTAACGTTGGTCCACCTCTTGGTGGAGAGGGTGGCAGCATCATTTGGTTCGGAAGTTCGAATCCCATGTTATTTTGTCGAAGTTTAGGTTGAGAGATGGAAATCTGATCTTCTAAATTTCCTTCATCTTCATAATCATCATTTTCGAATTGTATGTCCACTTGAGCTCCGTTCATTCTTTGATTAAACGAGCCTTGAGACCCTTGGGCTCTTGGATCGAATCTTGGCTGTATTGGGATACGAATAGGCCCCAGTTGTCTCTGACCTTGACCCTCTTGCCTTACAATTGAGCCCATCAATCGCTGTCCTAGTCCTTGTCTCTCAAAACTTTGTCCATGTCTTGTGGGCATTGGACCACGTCTATTATTTAATTGACTGTTAAAATGCTGCTGATGTTGTTGTTGTTGTTGCTGCTGCTGTTGTAGAGGCTGTTGGTTTTTTGTAAAAACACTAGGCCACCTCCACAAACTCGCTCTTTTCGTCAGCCCCCCTCGACCGATTTCCGGAGGGGTAGGAGCCGGGGAGGCTATGGGCAGTTCTTTTTGATGTCTTTTTTGTAGGGATTGCAAAGCTTTTTTCTGCTGCAGAACCTGATGCTCAAGCATTTGTTCCGCTTGGATTTGCTGCAAGTAGAGAAGTTGTTGTTGTTGTGTTTGCAAATCTCCAGTTGGATTCGACGGACTATAATCGAGGTTACTATTATGTGGAAGGGCTAAAGGGACTTTCTGCTCTATTACATGACTATATTGACCCGTCAATTGCTGGGGATGTTGATGCTGATCCACCCTTTTGTACCCTTGGTGGTTCCCTTGCCCTTGATGAGCTTGTAAAGGCTGCCCATGCTTGGGGTCAGTATTAGTCATGGAGTCCTTGAACCCATCCTCATCCCCTATTGTGAACCCTCCTCCAAGGTAGCCTTTAAGTCCGCCTAATGCCCGAATCCGAAAGAGACCCGACTGTCTAAACCCACAGGCAAGTCGGAATCCACCTCCCCCTTGCCATACACAAACTCCACCCACTTGACTCACATTTCCCACCAGAGTAATTAATAATAGAATGAGCAAATAGTAGATTAAGGTCGAACAGGACTGGGAACTATTAAAACTATAATTTCTACAACTACTTAAATCACCTACACTTAACTTCCAACTTGGACCATCGGAGTCATTGGAATTGAGCCGTCTGGGCTTTTTAGGAAATTTCGAGTCTGTCCAAGAAACTTGGGCTCCGAGCCCGTCCTCACTAGAATCCTTAGCCGGGGTTTTAGACCGGCCACACATTTTGTGGTCCTTAAACTTGTGATGTGGTCGTCAGGACCTGAACCTACCTTTCCATGTCCTACCCTAAAGGGGCGTCGTCCTTGGCTCAAAGGCTTAACTTTTCGTTTCCTAAACTTTCTTGTTTCAAAAAGTTTACATTTTACACGGATGACGGGAAGTTGGGAAATCCTTGGTAGAGCTGCCCTATTAAGTTTCCCAAATTGTTCAAGTCTCTTTAATGTGAAAAGGATGAGGATGATGAGGCAAGATGAGAATATGTAGGAGACAGGTGCTATTTCCTTGTTGAGACTCAGAAACCTACTGACCGTTATACTAAGCCTTGTATGAGCTTGGCCAATCTTCTAAAACCTCGAAGAAGAACATCTCGTCATACAACACTTATTACCACCACCACCACCACCACTTCCAAACAACTTGGGATTCAAGAAGAGAGTTTTTAAGCCATCTCTTCCTTGCTGCTGCCTTTGCTCATAGTACGTTGTCTTAAAAGGGCTTAGGCTTTTTTTTTCATCTTCTGCCTCTCTCCGTCAGCTAAAGTAAAATTCATATTTCTCCCTATGGAGGAGATTAGATGTCAGACGGCTTTTGTGTATTGTTCTTGATCTTGGAGATGGTAGATGAGGATGATGGTGGTCAATATCTTTGATAATGGATCCTTTGCATTGTGCCATAGCTATTTCTACTCTTATTTATTTACTACTTTCCTTTTAGTGTCAGATTCATTTTTGGGTGGGATTTTCTTATATTCACAATTTAAATAACCACGTTGAAGCAGGAATGAATCTGTAGAATTTTACCATTTCCAAAATCAAATCAAAACCTTTATGTGATTTTGAACATGAACATTTGATTGAATTTAATAACAAATCCTAAGAGGCGTTTCTCAATTTAATTGCGGTAATCAAAGTCGTAGCTTTTGATCCATTAAAAAAATATATAATATCTAATATTGGACAGTGGGGGTAAGAGAGATGGGGGGCTCAAAAATATACCTGTAGTATGAATTCTGTCTTCTGAAATTAAAAAAAAAAGCTGAAAACTTTCCCGTGTCGAACTGCGTAATTGAAACATTCATATTGACATGGAAAAGTAAAGCTTGACGTGTGTGACCAGGCACGTAGTATAATTATTAGCCGTACGGAAAAGTTGACTAAAATGTTTCACTTTTTTGGCACCGTCTGGCAAGACTCAAAGGGTTTTAGTACAGAGCATCACTCACAGCAATGACAGCATCTCCAAGCTCCTGTTTCACTGAAATCAAATGCAGTTCTAAAGTAATACAGGAGAATAGAGCAAGCCCAGATGAGTTGGAATATCTGAATCTCAAAAAGCCGGTTTGGAGTCCTTTTAAATCTGACACACACACTGTCACTCATAACACCTCCTCTGTAATTAATCTATTAGCCTCAATACATTGTCTTATTCCAATACAGCCCTTTCATTGTTATTCAACTACCATGCTGTTTTATGTTACAATTAACGAATCTCGTAATTTCTCTACTACAGCATAAAATTACATTACTATATAGCTCTATCAGACCAATTGAATCTCGCATTCAATTCCACAGACTTCTTAGTAGTTCTTAGACGAATCAATGGACGTTTCATGGATGATCTCAACAAATCACAGATCCGGTTCTTAGTTCAAATAAAGACGCAGACAGACCCATCCTCATATGACCTTATTACTCGTATCCACAGTCCTTGGCACTGAATACCCGTGACAGTAAGTTTTACGTTAAAGCCATAGCCAGGCTCAATGGGAAAGTGGTCATGTGGACCGCACCTGCTTCTTGAAAGAAAATCCCTAAAGGTCAAGCCGGTTGAGTTTTGTATAAATGTAAGCAGGTCAGGGGTCAATTCTAATGTTCAAAATGTAAGGAGACGTCGTGTGATTTATTGGCATTGTCTAATTATGATTTTCACGGTGGTGAAGATGGATTTGTGGTAGAGCATGTCTGTAGTCACAAATTAGTTGCGAAATTCCAAATACTTTAGGGGCCATCGTCCCACGATGTAACAACAACAACTAACAAGATGGAAAAGTTATGTATTTTCTATTGAGACAGTGTGCATAATAAATCCTTTAGAGATTTTATGTAAAACCATATGGCTTTAGAACTGCACCCACACGTACATTTAAAAACAAGAAGAAAGATGCTAAAATCAAGCCTAACCTACGAACTTACTTTTACACAAATTCCGGTTTGACTTAAAGTATTTCTTTGACTCGGTCAGTATGTCTCACATCCTACTTTTCGATAGAAGCCATTAATTTCCAAATATCATAATCCACCTCTACTCTTACATATACAACTTACATCAAGAGATTCTTGGAGCTTCTACGTGTCCCATATGTAATACACCCAAGGAAGCCTAGACCATGAACTTGAAATCTTTTGAAAATGCTAATTGTCACATCCAACCTCAATGAGGGTTAATAGTTAATACCTTGTTTTTATATTTTTATCAAGTCCATTCATACGCAAATTTGAAATCCTCCACCTCCCGTAGAGCTTGTGGAGGGCTGATGAGGCAGTGAGGCTAGTCTTTTGTCTCTTTCCTTAAAAGGCGAGTTCATTGAAACTGAGAAACCCCCTGTTGCTCTTCAACTTCCCATTAATCACAATTCATCTAAATCAACTTGTCGTGTCTGAGGTGCCGGTATCGCCGCTTTCATATGGACAACCGCATGTCCCATAACTTATATCGCATTATCAAATCTGACCTATCTTTACCTCTTTAGAAGTATTCAAATGATGCAGTGTCTACTATAAATTCAGCTTTAAAAAATTGGCAGAAAAATTCCATGAATCATCCTTTATTCAGCTATTGGCTATAAGCGGATAGTTCATTGATTGATTTAGGCATAATCGATTCATAGCTTTTCGTATTCTAGTATGTATTTGATCGAAATGACTTGGTAAGTTATGTAGCATAATTTATGCCATAAGAAATAGGTTTGAGGTCTGTTATAGAGCCTGATGAGCCTTAAGATAAATGTGCTCATTGCATAAACTCTGCGTAATAATTATGAATGCCCATAGAGTCAAAATGACGTTAGCTAACTTCTTTCGATGGTGGTTTTCAGTTATTTAAATTTATGTTGACAAAACCTGTCTTCCCTGAAGAGGGTGTAGTTTTTCCCGATTCTAAAACAGTTACATTTTTTTGCATTCATAAGGGTTACATTGTGGGTAGTCAGTTGTACTCAAAAAGGAGCATTAAGGCTATTAATGTAAATACATAATAATAATATAATGGACCACTTTGAAATAAAATATGTAACCCTGTTTTGTTTTAAATTTTACATATAAAACAAAACTGAAGGGGGTTGGTTTTCAATCAAGTCATGAGTTGCTGTTTTAGAATCTCTTAATCCTCTCTACCTCCCCGGAGATTCTAAATCAAACAAATAAATATAAATGGAAATAGCTTACTATATTATTAAATGTAATAACGTCAAATATAATAATAAGCCAATACTTCCGACATATCTAAAAAATTTTATCTGTAAATTATAAAAGATTCAAGATTAAATAGGGCTCCCAAGTGGTCCTAAATAAAAAAAGTTTTAAAATGAAGCATTTAACTCTCAAAACAGTTAATAAAATACAAGTCAGCATATTCTCCCCGTTTATTGACCGCTGATAAGTCAATTAAGTTTCACAGCATTCAGACTACAGTCTCCCCCAAAATCAATCCATTTACAGCCCCCTGCGGGATAACAGCAATTACGATCAGAATCCCTAACGGACCTAACCCCTCCAAGAAATATTTCCGCATCGCCTCACCCAAATAAAATACTCGTCCCTCCAATTCATTGATCCCTGTAACATGTTTCTCTCCACAAATTCTTTCACTTCTCGAGACAAACATCCACCCAAAATCCCGTGGGGGTGCCTACCCGTTCTATCTGTATGAGTGCTAAACTCGTGATGCCTCACTTAATCACTTTCCTATACCACTTGGAAGCTCTGATGAGAAAAGAGGAGGTTTAGGTAATATATAATCTCGTTTAGCCTCGATCGAAAAAAAAATCCAACTCCAATCTCGAGAAAAAAAATTACACCATAGTCCCATTTTCGCAAGTTTTTCGAAACCGGTGAAACCTGCTTGACGGTCGATGGATTGTTGATTTCTTGATTGTGGATTACAAAGATTTATGAACAGGGTTCTATAGCCTAGTTTACTTATTCGCCTATTACCATGAGCATCCGCCGATGACATCTCTCTGAGAGAAAAATTGGACTTAAAGCTTATCATCTTGAGATAGGAAAAGTTCTCATAAAATCACACTTTGCATCTTAATTAAAGTAGTTTGTATCTGAAGCTGAAGATGATCGCGGGGACTACTTGACACTTGACCCTACAGACTAAAGGAAACTTAAAAAAGATCATCATGAACAAGGAAAGGTATTATTGTTTTTGGGTTATGCGATCTTCTGGTCTCGAGATGATCTCGTTCGTAATCGCTCAGATGGCTTGTCGGGTTTGGTTAGAGTAGTTTGGTTTCGATTACGAATCCTTAATATTTGTAAGATGACTATGAATGGGTAAAAGAGGGTGACTAAAGTGTCTTGTACTCGAGTGGAGAGACATGTTTGTAGATAGTTTAGATACAAAGGGTATTGGGGCCAAGAGGTGCATCTTGAAATGTCAAATTTCTTTAATGAGGTCACATTTACCTTTGTGCATTCTTATTCATATTGTAAATCCTTGGTTTGGGACTTGAGTCATTGAATAATTTTGAGTTTCAAATAACTAGAGATGACTAAACTCGCTTTTCGTCCTTTGACTTTTTTCGATTGTGGTAAGTGGGACCTATTGTTGATTTCAGTGTGGAATACACATTAGAATGGACAAATAGATTCGTTCATTGAGTTGGGGGGGATTGGCTTGTTGGCATCCTTAAACGATTTTTATAAATCCTACCTTCATATGCACACTGGTGGTGATTGTTGATTTACTACTTGTAGAGGAGGTATTTGTATTCTTAAGATTGGATTGGGAGTGGAAACCGTTTAAATTCAATAGACTCAGCTTTGACTTTTGTATGCATAAGAATGCAAGTCGTTATATATTGTTATTGAGGTTTGTGGTGGTGGTTGGTTGCAGCATTGAGGTTGGATGGAAGACCAAGGGATGATTTAAGAAACTGGATTTAGATTCAATTGTTCTAGATAGCTGAGATTGGAAATGTAAATATAAATTTTTACCAGAGGGGGTTGCCCAAGAGTTTATGGAAATTAAGGGCCATTATCGATTATTGAAAAGGGCGTTCCATTACAATAATGGGAGAGCTGCTGTGAGAGTTTCTGAATTCAGTGTGAAATTGAATTGTTGTTTTTTATGTGGGCTATTAAATCCTGAGATCACTTATTCTCAGGACGTTTCAGATGTTTATTCAGTCACCTCTGTTGAGCTAATTTTTTAATTTAATTTTTTCGTACTCGACTTCCGATCATGACCGTTATGAACGATAACGATTTTAATACTTGAGACCGGATTCCCCTCATAATATTATCAAGGCTAAAATATGCTAAAATTTGTTCATTTGAAATATTCCTTACTGCCAAATCCCAGTTTTAATAAACAACCCCAGCCATTGTATTCTCCTACCTACCGCTGATCTAAATATTACAATCTCTAACTTAAACTTCTTAACCACACGAGTACAATAAGCTTATCATATATATTTGTGTCAACAAAAGCAAACAGGAAGAGACATGACTCAGTCGGTTTTTAAAAAAACAAAGAAAAGCAAAAAAAAACTGTTATTCTGATTAGCAGTGAATATTGAGTGATCTTGCATTTTTTTTGTTAGTCAGTGAAAATCGGCTTATAGCTAATTAGGGTGAGCTGAGGCAATGGTGCTCCAATTTGCATAAATGAATGCGGGACATGTGAGATAGGATGATGGGCAAAGACGGAACACTAATCAGTGGCACATACGAGTATTGATTAAAAGTGTTCCGCCTGCAATCTCCCAAAAAATGGTGTCTATAATTTGAAGCTTCTCTCAGAATTACGTGGCTCGTCTAAAATATAATTATTAAAAATAATTTCAAGAAATCTCCCTTGTTGTTCCAACCTACTAACTCTTCTAATCCCTTTGCTCTAGTGCAGTAGCTCCTTTGTGTCTGTAGAAACACTGCTCTATAAAGTCACGGCTACAATCTACAACCTACAACCTCTACAACAATCCTCTAGGATTCTACACTCATTAGTAGTACAGTTTACAGGGTAGTTTAGCCTGGCTTAGTTTGTATAGTGTGTGGTTCTGGGGATTCTAAGTTTAATTAATTAATCTTCCTTGAAATTCGTGAATGTGGAAAGCGAAAGAAAAAACAGTTTTCGGCAATTCACTTTTTATTCTAGGTATTTTTAACCAACACACAACATACATACATACATATACAACCAACACTTATGACTTTGAATTTTTTAGAATGCCTTTAAAATCCATTGTTGTTAACAATAATCACCACTGATAATTAACTCCTGTAGCAAACAGATATTGAAATGAAAATCATTAAAATCCTTCCTAGTTTGTTGGCAATACCTACTTTAATTTTTAATTTGTGTATCAGAAACAACTGCCCTTATTTAAAGTACAAAAAAAATATGCACAGACTTCGTTCTTATGATCTCACGAATCCATCTTTAGCGGTTGGGCATATATTTATTTAGTAGTGCATTGCGAATGCTGATTCTCATATCTATTTGCATGTTTGCACCCTGATAGCGTGCTCAAAATAAATAAAACAATACACACACCTAGAGAGAGAGGCTCAAATAATGAAATCAGATGACGTGATACAATCCTCACGATACGTTCTGAGTGATGAGCAAGCATACCCACACGGTATCCTACATGATATGATATATCATATCACCATGAAATCAAATGACATTAAACATGATCATCTTGGTCGAGATTGAGATTAGGGATCCATTTTTGGGTGCTAGAATAAATTTTACCAACATCATCTTCATTCATGTTAATTTTTAAAATCAGAAAAAAAACAAGTCGAAATATGAATACGGAATGAGCTCGTTCTAATTCTTTCAAGTTGAGAAGAGTCAAGGAAAAGGCTGTCGAGAGGTCCGGTTGGGTTTAACTGATTGTGAGTCCTAATACCTTTTTTTATGACTCTAGAGATGAAGATTCATTTTTATTTGCCCTTAATTCCTTAATATTCCAAGTCAGCACAGACAAAAAGGGAGATATTATAATCTGTGATGGATTGGCTATTGTCCTCGTCACTTTCAACACTTTCCTCCTTTCTAGAGCTTCGAATGGATTTTAGGTTCAAATCTTGAATCCTCTGTGGGCACCGTTTATAAAGTATAAGATCGTGAGGATGACTAAGAGTCAGAGAGCTTCTTAAGAGTGGGCTTTTTTTTTACATTGTCCTTAATTCATACTATTTCGTTTTCAATGTCTCAGAGATTTTGAAATTGTTTTATTTAATCCGACTGAGTCTTGGTGCACACAGGGGAAACGTTTATGATAAACATAGGACTTTTGTGCTCGGAGAAAACAATTAATTTATTTTGCAATGTGCAATGAAATGATTAGCTTCAATTGCGTAAATGTGGCAGAGGCTTTGTTAAGCTAAGCTATAAATTCAGGATTTTAAAAGAGTTTGTTGGTAAGTAGGTTTGGAATATTTTCAAGTGGGTCCTTAGCTTCAAGCTCCTTAACTAATTAACATTTTGAAGATTAACTTGTAAAATGCAAAGTAATAAAATAATGTCCGTAGTTCTGGTATTGCTATTCCAGTTCCTGGTGGCCCAAGTTTTGAGTTCTGGAGAGTCGCTGACCTTACAACGGGTGAGAGTTCGTATTTAAAAAACATTTAACGCTAAAAAATAATTATGATAATTGCTTAATTAATCCAAAATAAATTAAGAATCCTACCCATAGTATGTGTAGTAGCAGTAAGAACGCTAAAAAACGTGTAATTCAACTATCGTTGTTTTTTTCAAAGATTAAACGAGGATCGGCATACGCAGGTGGTTACGGTGGTGCGTCTCCCAAGCTCTCACCGTCGGTAAGATTTTACTAACTATCCGAAAAAGTTTTCTAGTCCGGATTAATTAATTAATAGAATTTAATTAGGTGGCACTTGGAACCTATGGTGGATTCGTAGGTCATGGTGGAGGTCGAGGAGGAGGTAAACTGACTGTCCAAGAAGCCCTGGGTCGATATGGAGGTTTCACAGGGGGGGGTCATAGCAGTTCCACTGTTCACGGTAGTGGAGGGGACATTTTTAATAAAGGGGGACACCCTGGGAAGTAATTAAATATATTCTAATCCATTTTGATACGAATTGATAAAAGTTTGGGATTTTTTAAATCAATTTTTAAATTACCACCTATCCCTATAATTTAAAATTAAACACTTCAATCGTGTAAAATGTACTTGATTCAGACTCAAACTTAAATTATAACCTTTAATAAATAGAATTGAGCCCAACCAAATCTCCTTTCTAATAATAATTCACCATAGTTCACGAGTCATTAAACCCCCAAGTGACTACCCTAGCATTTCCAATTATCAAAACTGAGCAGAGAATGACATTTTCGTGCTGTTACACTTAACCTTAAATTAACCCTAGAGTTAAACATTGTAGACGTCAATTAACCTTAAACCTACACGTTCACCAAAGTCACTAATAAATATGAGCCCCGTACAACACTTGCCTCTTTTGTAACCCTTCTGTAAGGTTGACAAGACCTTAGGGCAACTGACAACTTGTGCTTCTCCCTGTTCAATAAAGCGTAGGACGGGACATGCTTTTTAGTCCTATTTCCCATTGTTTAACGTTGCTCATTTTAATCAAATTAAGGCAAAGGCTTTGGCCCAAGGCCCAATGGATACAACCCAAACTGTCCCTACCTTCAACTTTGTATTAAATCCTTCGGTTTTTTGCACAGCTTGGCACCAATACAACCAATTATTTTATCAATCCCTCGCAAACACTTAAAAATGGTATAAATACAACTGTATGTGACCAAATATTACGGTTCTACATCCCCAAGTTCTCTCCAAACATGGTTTTCCGTGGGAGCTTCAGTTTTTCAATCGTGACTGTGTTACTTGTAGAGATTTCAGGGATCGCTTCTTCTCTGCCCGTAGGGGAAAATGTAGGTGATTTGACATAACATGGCTTGAAAAATAGTTTTTGGTGTTTTTAAAATTCATACAAGACTCAAATTCTAATCCACTTGTAACTGTAAACAGAATGCTCCCATAACTAGGGGACGAGCTGCCCGAAATGCTCAAGGAAATTATGATTACGATTACCAGGTCCAGCCCCTTCAGTATTTGAACTCAGGTACGTCTCTGATTCCAAATCCTGATAGGCTAAAAGTATCTCTTGGTTCAACTTGTATTAGTTTTGCTGGAGTTGACCCAGAGATCGAAAAGGTTTTGGACTTGTCCGCTAAATCGATATTGTATTCATCCGCAGCTCAATCCATAGCCCAAGACTTGATGATTCATAATCAAGAGGTAATGAGTCAACCTGGGAAAACTCCATTGTTTAAGCAAAGCTACCCGGGGCTTTATTCCAAAGGTGACCTTAAGGTATACGGATTTGAGCCCACTATGCCAATCACCCATGGAAATTCCCATCATGGCAGGGAGGGACACTTGTTTCTGCAAGGTGGTTCCGAAACGGCCCGTTTGTACCCGGAGACTTCAGAGGATGAGTAAATTTGATTGAGGAGGTTGGGACTCGAGATATTTATCAGATTTTATTTTATACGTACACAGATTTTTATTTTTTTTAAAGTAAATTATTATAATACAATATACTGATACTGACTTATTTCTGTGATTTCGTTATGCATTGTTTTCAAACAGTTGATTGAATTAAAAATTGTCGTATGACTTTAGAGTAGCAAACCCTGCCAAACATTTGACGAAAATTGTACTTTTATTTAACTATGTTGGTTATGTGTCCAGCTAGAACCGGGGCCTGTTATTATAATTTCACGATTTGCTTGTCCATAATCACTTAAAGAAAATCTAAAGATTAGATTATTGTGAGTTATAACGATTGAGGGCATCTCGCTTGCAGTCAAGTTCAGGGGACTTCAATATCTCCGTCAAAAATAGCATGTAAATATGTCGGCGAGCCCGATGGAGCAGTTAAGCTGAGTGAGCATTTTTAAAACATTAAATAAAATCGGGTCACTTTTGAGACGATGGTGTAACCCATTTCAATAAGCCCATACGATCGAAGATGATTTAATTGTAGTTTGAATTATAAACTAAAGAAGCCCACAATCAGTCTCATCGTTTCCATTTAAATGCATTTTGTAAAGCAGAATTCCTCTTTTCTCATTTCTTTTTTAAAGATATATATTATATGCATTTCACCTTCCTCAACTCAACTTGTATTGTCTAGTAATTAACTTGTCCCCACTTGTTAACGCAGTTATGACAATAACTTCATCTGCAACCACTTTTAAAATAAGCTTGTCATGAAAAATAGAACTGATTGTGCTATTACACTGTGTGGATAAGTGAACCAATCAGAGGGACAAAATAAAATCCTCTAAAAACAAGTCAAACCTGTTGAAAGGATATTTATATATATTAAAAGAGTATGAGGCTTACTAATGTAGACAGGTTCTAGTAATCTTAGATTACAGGTGAAACATTTTCTAAGGTTGACTATTGGACAGAAATGCAAAGCCAGACAAGTTGGATGTATTAGATTTAGGGACGGACTATGTACACTTTTGTCTTGCTGTCCAGACTGGATTTTTTTCCCAGCTCTAGACTTACGAAAACATGTTATATAATGTAACCTTCAAGGTATTCTGTTACTTCTCAGATGATATTCGCTAGTTTCTGGAGAGTAGATCCAAAAAGGATTGTCTCTTGGTTCTGAGAACCTTAAAAATTAAATCATTTATAGCTTTTAAACTAGTTAAATTTCCAATCTTGGGGAAGGTGGAAAGTAGAAATGAGTTTTAGGGAAACCACTAGTTTATTAACTAATGATACTTTGGACTATAAAATACGATCAAGGAATCTTTGGAAGTAAGACTTGGGACTTTTTTTGTTATCTACAATTCGTATTTTAAATTTAACAAAGAATTTTATGTATTTTTTTCAGATGTAATCGTAAATCTATAATCCTGTCTTTTTGTGCCGGTGTAATTCCTTTACTTCTATGGATAGCTAGTAAGTTCAATTCAATACTCACAATTAATTAAAGTTCTCGATCTCTCAACCTAAGTATTTAATTATCCCTAAAGCTTTCTTTTAAATACAGTTTTCCAACAAACCAATGACGATCCACTTCAAAATCCAAATCAAATACTCCAACAGCAGCCACCCCTATTGGGCCTCTCTTCTTCATTAACTCGTAATGGAAGTAAACCCTTAAACTCAAGCTCTAAAGACCGAAGCTTTAAATCATCTTCCAAATCGACCAAAACCTCTACATTTACCACCGTCGGTAATAAAACCGTCGCAACTTACAACTTTGTGGTCACCAAAGATATTCAAGCCCCGGACAACTACCTCCAAACCGTTCTACTGATAAACGGACAATCCCCAGGTCCAGAAATCCGAATCCAGCAGTACTCTATTCTCATAGTTCACGTGAGCAACAAACTAGACGTCCCAATAACATTTCACTATCATGGAATCCATCAAAGAAAATCCTTCCTCTCAGACGGAGTCCCTAACGTGACTCAAAATCCCATACCTCCAGGGGGGACCTTCACCTACGAGTTTGACACTTGGCCCCAAGTGGGTACATTCTTCTACCATGCCCATACCGGTATGGACATCGTCTGGCTCTATGGCCCCTTGATCATTGAGGATGACCCAGTGGTTTACAAAACACTGCCCGAAGCCTATCAAACCGATGACGAAAGGGTATTTATCCTCAATGGGATTTATCATGAGCCCCTTGACGAACTTATCGACAGAGTCGGTGGCCCTGTATTCAAAGGCCTTGCGAATACCTATAGCATCTCAGTAAATGGAAAGTCCTTTGGCATATGGGGTAATGATACAGGAGTCAATGGCACTGAGTCCACCTCAGAAACCACAGCCGGCTATGATGTCACGTCAGTTAAGAAAGGCCTCCGGTACCGTTTTCGATTCATAAATGCAGCCTCTGACTCTCTCCTCTCTTGTCGAATCGCTAGTCATACCTTCACAGTAATCGAGGCGGATGGTATCTACGTCCACCCAGTGGCGACGGACCATTTGATCATTAGTCCTGGCCAGAGATACAGTTTAGTGATTACAATGGACCAAGAGGAAGAAAACTATTACATGAGCTGTAAGAATATGGAATTTCCAGGCCCGAGGAATGGATTTGCAATTCTCCATTACATGGACGCACCCGACCCTTCGGACGAGATGAGACGCCTTCCAATTGAAGGTGAAGAAACCCTGGCCTTGGACAGGTGGGTTGTGGAGGAACTCACGCCCAATTTTGAGCTAGATCAGACAGATCTTTACAAAGTCCCTCATGGTGTCGACAAGGAATTCGTGATCGACGTGTTAGAGGCGAAAATAGTTCAAAAGCATGTCTACCTCATAAATGAGCATTACTACGAAGAGCCCTCCGTTCCTTACTTCATGCAGCTCAAAAGGGGTCTGAATATTTCTGATCCTCCCCAAGTTTTTGAAATCTTGGAGGGGGACGTGGTCCAATTCGTGTTTCAAAATCAGGCAAGCGGTACGTTCTGCTACAGCCACCCTTGGCACATCCATGGCCACAGCTTCCACATCGTTGGGGAGGGGCCGAATAGGTACGACCCGGTGACGGATGGCCAGCGAATTGAAGAGGACGTAAAAAATGGGAAGAGCTTCCAATTCCGGGATTCTGTGACCGTTTATGGGAACCAGACGATTGGGGAAGTGACCGATGGGTCCTTTTGTGGATGGGCAGCTGTGAGATTTAAGGCGAACAATCCGGGGATTTGGCTGGCCCACTGTCATGTTACTCCTCATATGATTATGGGGAAATTGCTAGTGATCTGGGAGCACCCGGAAGATGATCCACAGCTTACGGCTCTGATGAGTCAGAAAATTAGAGGCTGATATCGTGGATTTATTATCACAGAATCTATAGGTGGATCATGAATGAGGTAATGAAATCAAGATTTAAGAACTTTGGAGCAGTCAAGTTCACAGTCATCGTATAACCTGCCATTGAAAACATTTAATTTTAATTCAATAGTTAAAGTTAGTTAAATATAGATGGACTCATCAGGGTTTTTTTTGTGTTCAATTGCTTAGTGTTTTAACTATTGATTTTATGTAATGCCGATGAAGCGTTTGAACACATTTTTTTGTGATTAGAATGCGAGATTTGTCTCGCTTAATACTGCCAACAGTGCCAAAGTGCCGACATTGGAAAAACACTAGAGCCTAGACATCCCACCTGACTTACTTCCCTAATTGAACATTGGACTATGAACATATTGTAATATTGGTGACACTTGAGATTGACACAAAAATACACATCGGTATACTTAATTCATAACACTTACGAGTTATCTATAAACAACTTTAATGGTTCTTAATTTAAATATTGGATTGGATTGAAGATATTAATTTAGTTAGCATGCATTCATGTCTATGCATATAATATAATTCGAGATAACAGAATCAATATTATAAATTATAACTTGTTAAATACATTGGCAGTTGTCGTTTTGTGGCTTTGTGGTTATATAAAGTGTCACTTGAGCTGATGAACCAAGAGGGGGAAAACACTTGACAGTTTTACGAGTTATCTCTCACTAATTAATTGGCCGCATTTGGCTTTTTCGAGTAATTTAATACCATAAACAACAGCTTAAACGCCTGTCCTAAATGAAGAGCCAATAAAAGCAGCCAGTCTCAAATATAATCCCTGTAATCATCATTCGATTAGTTATTTCAAACTTGTCTACGAACCGTATACCTTGCAAACAATACACAATAGAATTTAAACAAAATATTATTTTCCACCACTTTCCAAAATCAAAATGTCAAAGTTCAATATCGAAGTAGCAGTGCCAGGCTTACAACTTGGAGAAGGTCCCCACTGGGTAGAGGAGAGACAGGAACTTGTGTACGTGGACATTCCTGGACAAGCCATCCATCGATATGTCCCGTCGACTGGCCAGGACTACTCTATTCCAATGGGTAAATGCAAGCAGGAAGCGAGATTAATAGAATTTATGGAGTTTCATTTAAGCTTTGGGATTGATTAGACGGAAGGACCACGTTGATCGTTCCGTTGGAAGCCCAGCCGAATAAATACGTCATTTCGATTGAACGGGATTTGTACGAGCTGGAATGGGATGGACTGACCAGCAGTCAGTTGGACAAGTCCAAGCTCAAGAAACTTTTCACAGTAGAGGAGGAGGATCCCAAGAATCGGTTTAATGACGGGAAATGTGATCCTCAGGGAAGGTTATGGGCAGGTAGTACAAAGAAACACGTGGGAAATTATATAAGCCGAAATCCATACACTAATTGTTACGGAAATTATTTAGGTACAATGGGGAATGAGTCAACTCCGGGGGATGTGGATCCCGAGAAAGGTCATCTGTACAGCTTGGGTCTAGAGGGACAACTTACAAGCCATATGGATAAAATCGGGATTTCAAACGGACTGTCTTGGTCATCCGACTCGTCTAAGTTCTACTATATCGACTCCGTCGCTTACTCCGTGGACGTGTTCGATTTCGATGGGACGAAGGGGACACTAAGTTAGTGAATCTTTTAATTACTTCTTGTAATTACTCGATGCAATCCATAACTACTTACATTGATTGATTTTTTCAAATTAAAAAGGTAATCGACGTGTACTATTCGACTTGAAGAAAAACGGAATCACCGGACTACCGGATGGTATGACTACTGACGCCCAGGGAAATGTTTGGGTTGCTGTTTACACTGGAGGAAAGGTGAGTATTTAATCATATATAGTTAATCAACTAGAGATTATAGTTGGAGTATTTATCAAAATATAAATTAGGTGCTGCATATTGACACAATGACGGGGTCTTTGATTAACGAGATCAATCTTGAGGGGAAATCATCGAAACCTACGTCGGTTGCTTTTGGAGGACCGAACTTGGACATCTTATACATCACTTCCGCCCGTTTCGGACTGACAAAAGAGCAGTTGTCGATGGAACCTGAGGCAGGGTCAGTTTTTAAGGTGACAAATACAGGAGCCAAAGGGATTAGTGGAGGTGTGAACTATAAAGGAAATTTACGGTGTTAAAATTGTTTATAATTATTGGATTGAGTACGAAAATAGGCTTGCTCATTCAATTCATTATTTTAACCGACTCAACATCTGCTTAAATTTCTTGTCGGTAGTTTAAATATAGTTTTCATCGAAAGATAAAGAAGAACTGGAAATAATTATTCGTCCTCAAGTTCTTATACTACTTTGTCTAGTCGGGCCTTACCAATGAATTACCAAGGCTTAGGCCGGGATAATTAATTGATACCAAGAATTAAGATGGCATTTAAATTAAATAAATTACTTTGGCATCTGGAATGACCATTTGTAATAGAATTGATGTGGTAAATCCAATCTTAGATATGTTAATTAAGTTAATACTGATCCTGTAATTTAAAATATTGAAATTAAAAGGGATTATTTAACTTTAAAGGGTTGGTGTAAATTCGTACCCGGAAAATTCATACCGGTAAATACGTACCCGGTAAATACGTACCCGGTAAATTCATACCAGTAAATACGTACCTGAAAATTCATACCGGTAAATGTGTACCGATGAATAATGTACGCCAAAATGAATCAACTTTTTTTACAACAGTCAAAATTTATTACTAATTATAACTAATATAGAATACTACTATTTATGCAGCAAAACAATGGG
>JAQFYM010000136.1:0-115888 GCA_034694785.1 Agrenia bidenticulata | reverse complement strand
TGTGTGTAAGAAGGTTTTATGCGCATCGTCTTTTCTACTTTTCTAGAATTCACGTTGAAAATATATAGATAATACTGTCTAGGGCTACCCTATTGGGTTTTGATAGATAAATGTGAGGAGTCGGGCGAAATGAAGTCGCACTACACTGTTTTTATTTGAAACCAAGGCAATAATTAAATGCATGTATTTTCAACAGATCCTAGGCATAAAAATAGATCGGAATTGATGAAAATAAATGGGTTGCCGTTTGCTGTTTTCATTTCACATTTCTGTTCACGCGCTTTCACTCTACACTCAGATTTTCCCTTTGTGCTTTGGATTTTATCTTACCCGACACCGGCTGATAAACAGCAATCGTCCGTTTTCTTTTTCAATCTTTCTCCATAATTTATATTATCGGTATATATATTATTTTAATTGTACGGAGCACATACTTGAATTTATACAGAAAAACTTTTTTAATTTTACCCAGGATTGCTGATTGTGTAGTTTATTCAGTTAGTTTAAATATAAAACAATCAGAATTCGGATTGGCAACGTGAATTTGTCGAAGGCAAGTCGAAAAAAATTCCCTATCTATATTTCTGCATTCTGCATATTAATTTATTTTCCAATCGAAGACAGCAAGAAAAGCAAAAGGTTTAAATTTTTATAATGTGAGCTAACAAAAAGCTTACCGGGATTGGGTTTCGTTGAGCTTCAAAATTGTTCATTTTTGATGTCGATTGCACTTGATATTCTTATTTGAGGCTGCAGCAGGGGCAAAATATATGTAATAATCTTAATTAAATACAACCCAGCCCAATTCCATAATTTTTAAAGATGACCAAAACTTCAAACCGCCTGTTATGTCTAATTCAGAGACTTCCCTCCCGCGCAATCAGCCCAAGTCGTAGACTTTTCTATGCATAAAATCCAAACAATATCAAATATTTGTATTCTCAGACTCGTTCAAAAGTTGTCTGAAATTGTATGGAAATTGTATTGCATTTTACATTACAGTTTTCGAGTTTTCTATGTTCACCAGGCTTCATGAATCACAGGCGACCCAGAGAGCAACAAGATTTTTAATTTGCATTTTCTTACAGCTAATCTTAAGTGCAGTTATGGAGAATTCATCTCAATCTCTTATCCCTTCAGCCTCTACCATGGATTCGGTTCTACCAGATGTGATTAGCCAACCACCCTGTATGATGAGATCTACTCAAGGACATTCGCAGTCACATTTTACATCTTTTCATGGTCTTGACATTCAACTCACACCTAAAACGTACAATGAATTGTCCGAGGAAGACTGCTACTTTATGGTCTCGGAATCGATCAAAAGCATTATAGTCAATACTTTCAACGATGAGTTTCGAAGAGAATGCTTTGAATTATTGAAGGTATGAAAACAAAATATAATAACAAAGCTTCACGCTAAAGATATATTGATGGTTTCTAATGGTCTCTGGCTCGTCTTCAATTTACAGGTGAATACATCTGAAGAAGTCGGAGTCCAAATCACAAGCCTGCTGGGAAAAATTGACTCAGACAAGCCATCAACTGTGAACAAAAATAATCGGTCTTCCCAGCTGTCATCAGTCTCGGTTGACACAAGTCTCAATGACTTTTCAACTACTTCAAATATTCTGAATATGACCGCAAGTGACGAAAACAACCCTCCAAACAATTTTCTAGATGAGCCCGAAGCTACTCCTGTATCAGGAGTATCTCCTGAACTAGCTGATGAACTTGAAATAGATGGCCTTAGAAAGAACAATGATGAAGAAAATCAAAACAAAAGGTCATCTCAAGAATCAGAATTACGCGTAAGAGGAGCACTTCAAGAAATTCAGAATATGGTTGCGACTGTTGCAAGTGACACAACAATCACAACAGCATTCACGAGTACGACACGTGAATACCTGCTACAGTCTTTTCAGGCAATAAGAAAATACAAGTGAATCGACGATTTATGGCTAGTGTAACATTTTAAAAGACACTAATTACGGTATGGTTATACGGTTGGTAACGGTATGTTGTAAATAGGTATTTCTTATACATTGATGAGCGTCGCGTCGTCGTTTCACTCTAAATTTATTATTGATATCTACATTCAATTTAATGTAAGTGTAAGACTATAAATATTTGTATAATCTGGAGATACTAGAACTTCCGTTTCAGTAAATTAATAATAGTATGAATTAATATTTCAGTGAGAATTTTAAAAATCAAAATCATTCCTCTCTTTCATATTACACAGCCAGAGACCTAACTTACTTTATTCTTTGTTTATTAAATGAACTGACTAGGTGATTCATATGCTTTACATAAAAAAGAACCAACAGAGTAATAATTAATCATTACGTTTCTTTTGATATCAATTTACGTGAATTCGGTTCTGCATTCGAGTCGAGCAATCTTCTTTTTTTAAACATCTTTCGTTTTGAGAGCATACAAAGTACGAGTAAATTCTCTTTCGGAATTTTGAAAATGAAAGAGATAGCACATTATGTCCTATTTCTTTTCAGGAGCTGAACTAGCAGCATCGACTAATGCAGATCTTATCCCAGCTTTTCCAAGCTCCCTAACAAGATCTCCATTCTGGTGCATTTGAACCATGATGTCACAGCCTCCAACGAAGTCTCCGTTGATGAAAACTTGAGGAATTGTTGGCCAATTTGTAAAATCCTTTACCCCTAAGAGTACACCACGAAATTAATTACTAATGGTCGACTCCAACAAAGATTTATTTTCTTAGCATTAGAGTAAGCATTAGAGTAGTGTGTACTTGATGTTAAATGTAGTTTAGCATACCTTGGCGAATACCCTCGTCCTTAAGTACATCATGGGAATCATAGTCAGAAACTCCATGCATACGAAGGATCTGAACAACAGCGTTGCTGAATCCACACTTGGGCTCTTCAGGAACGCCTTTCATAAACACGACAACGGTACTGTTTTTCACCAATTTTCCTACCGCTTCTTTGGATAATGCAGCAGTTGGTAAAGCGTCTGATCCTCCTGCTGAGAAATATTTAAATTGCCCGAGATTCACGAATCCCCCGGTTACCCCTGTTTTCGTAATCCCGGCTGCCGAAACACCCAGTCTAAGCCCTTTAGTTAATAAACTCATTATATAAGATGTTTTCCTCTGATTTTTTTTAGGTTTTACTAGATGTCTGTGCTGAAGAACTTCAAAAGTTCTGAATACTTTCAAGTTGCCAAGAAAATGTTTATATAAAAATATCTAGACTTTCTCCAACACTTTCTTCAATTCTGCGAAAATCTATTCGTACTTACAATCCCGCGGGGGTATTTTGAGGTTTATTGTGAATGAATCAATGTACTATCCTACTCCTGTAGATGGCGAGAAGTTGTGTACAATGCACTTTACGACTGTCTCCTAATCCTGTGTAAAATTCTCTTATGTTTATGTGGTTGGCTCAATTTCTAGAGGAATCTGAATATTCTGAATTATATACGTAAAATTGCGAAGCGTGACGAAGTTCACAAATGCTCGAGAGTATGCAAACATTTTGTTGTTTTCCGAATAAATGTTGATGAAGAAATAAAATAATTAAATTAAGGAAATATGAATAAGGAACTGAACTGGTCAGTCTCAGTAGGAGTCTTTCTTTCGATAAGGTTGGAAGCTAAAAATTTACGATAAAATCGGAATGTCACTTATCCAATATTGGAAATTATGGAAAAACAGGTAAATATTATACTATTGGACAAATACCTGAACATTTATATTCCTTTGAAGAAAGTATTTCATTGAAAATTAAATGATTTCATACGATGATATGGTTTGGTCATACTGTGTTTGAATTTATTTACTGCGGAATTCTAAACATTGCAAACTCCAACTCTCTACGTCCAGCAAGTCAGATTTCCTACATTTGCTTAGCTTCACAAATTGTAATTCTCAAAAGAGATTTCAACTTCAATAAGACGAAAAACTAGTGAGTATTCATACATGCCAAATAAATGCTTGTTTTAAGTACCGAAACTTAATACAGTTGAGTAAAATAAGCGTAGCTTATTTGAATTTTACTCTCATTTTAAAATGATTTCTAAAAAAGTTGGGTTCAGAATTAAATTTTTCATAACATTTTATTACTGTTATTCATGAATACAAGCATCTTGTTTTTATAAAATTCATGATTTCTATAAAGTATTCATATAAATGAAAACTTATGAATTGGGTTTTGAATTCAAATGACTTTTTTCAATCCTAAGTAAACACGTTGGGTCAGAGAGAAAGGCAGACACTAATATCACAGGGATTCTAAACTAAACTACAGACCAAAGGGTTGGTTTTACTAATATATTCCTTATATACCGTTTACGATGGGTTCATTTGCATTATTATGATGACCGTGTTGTATTTTAATGTTGGTCTAGTCTTATATGATTGACATCTGAATTCAAATTCAAGACTGGTGGAGGCATTATGATTAGAAAAAAGTGTCCGGCGATTTTATTTGCCATATACATCCTTTGCAATTGTGAATATTTAATGAAACTTTTTTCTTTTTTAAACTACAACATTACATACAGATACAGAATTTGTATTTTGCATTTAATATGTCAGTCAACGTCACTCAAATCTTAAAAATTTGTTGAACACCCTATGCGCCCTAAATACATTGTAAAACGTACATGCACCTCACGATATGTGGTAGTAACTACAAACGGCATCTATTTTTATATTAAATAGAAGAGCTCTTTTAACAAAGCCCTTTATCCAAACAATAATTTGGGAATTTCTAAATTAAACTGCAACAGTCGGGCACGTATAACAGCATATCTTTTGTTTCATAGCATTTAATTGCAGCAGAATTCCTCTGTAGCCTATCTTCATGAAATACCAAGATGTTTGAGATTTCAAGCCAAGACGTACACAATTTTTCTTAATTCATGAGACTGATACTTTTGAACTTGTACATAATTTGAAACGAAATAGGTTGTATCATGTATGTAAGTATGTAAGGATGGCCTGTGACCGCCTCTTCCTGACACATTACAAACCGCCGACAGCCCCTGAAACAGAAATCTCTTGATTTGACCGTGTAGTTTAGAAAATACTTGTACAGTACTCAACTACTTGAATAGACATTTCATGGTTGGACATTCTGTGTCTGTGCAGTATGCTGGGGAAGCCGAGTGTTGATTGTTAAATAAGGCTGCCTTAAGAATGGGAATTGGATTGCGGAGGGATGGAAATGTGGAATAGAACATGGAGAATTGGAGAACTTGGAGAAGCATAGAACTCAAGAGTAGAACTAACTGCTAGAGCTGGTATGCATAGAACTTGTATAGAGAAACAATCTTCTTGTTCAGTGATCAGGAAAATGTCAATGTCCATCAATTTTGAAAACCTAGAAACCTATCTCAGCAGGGACATCTTTTTCTTTCTGTCGCTTTTTATCACCGATCAGAGGCATCTGGGACAACTCATGCGTCCTTTGCTGTGTATTCTGTAGGAACACGGTCATGTCGAATAGAGCATTTATTTACGCTTCAGACGTTTTAGCATCTGACATATTTTATTATTTACCCACATTGTATTTTTCAAAATTTATCAAGTAACTGATGGTGAAATTATTTTCATCTTTTAAACTATGTACAATCCCTTCAAATATTCAAGTAGATTGATTATTTCTTTTAGCTGATGAAATCGTAAAATGTTCTGGCATGAATTTGACATTGAACTTTGAAAATGTACAAAAAACTGAAACAACCCTTTAGGTGAGAAATTAGTATTTCCCCCAACTAGAAGTGAGTAGAAAAACGAATTAACCAAACAATAAGCCGTTTGTTGCGATAAAAGCTAATAAATGAAACAATATTGCCCATAACCCATGGGGTCAGTATGAGTGTTGTGTGTCGCATAAAATTTGTTTCCCTTGGAATGAGAATAATATCGATTCTATTGAATACAGAAAGCGTCGGTCAGTTTGTAGTAAACTGCTCTGTTTGTGCCTTTCAATTCAAAACTGTTTGCCTAACACAACATTGAGCTAATTGTAAGGAATGAACCAGCCACCAGGTTCCTTGCTTCATTGCATCGTGGTGTGACCAACGGCACACATAAACAAAAACACTGGAATTGGGAACTAGGGAGGAAAGCAGAGAGGTCTGTGTCAAAAAGGAATATCATTATAATGTGAAATTGGACTGGTTACCATTCATTCTTTGGATTTTTGTTTTGTGTGATGTGTCTTCTCCGACAAATTGAAATAGTACATCTATGTATGGCAGATATCAAAAATACGCAGCCCTTTGCTTCTATATAGTTCATTATTGGCTTCACTCATGAAAATAGGATTCAAATTTATATATTATTTATATACCTATAGGAGTTTGTATGCACAGTTGACAGCTTGGAAACATGTGAACAAAAGATTAGGGGTATCTGTACACAACAAATAAGGCTATTCCAATTTCATGAATTCAATTCACAATTCAAAACCATTATTATTATTATTACCATTATTCCCTGTCCTAGCTTCATATAGTTTGTAGCTACTTTGGAGAGGGCGGCCAAAGGGTCAAATTAACTAAGGGGTTGTATTTCTCGCTCTACGTCTGCCTAAGTTCTAAGCATTGAATAAAAATAAAAAGGATCAGGTCAGATTAGATGATTCTGTATCGAATTTTTGATGCATTTTCTGTCCTCCAAGCTTTTTTATTTTGTTTTTAAATCAATTTATTTCATACCTATTGGTCCGTCCATTTTTTGTTAATTGAAAAAGAGGGTGGCATACTTGGCCTGGGTTTCAAAGATTTAAATTTTAAATAGTCTCCATATTAAAGCTGAAATTAACTGGCATTTGTTTCATCTTTAAATCTATGTTCGTAAGGACACTCTTTGAACTCTAATATCTGTAATGCAAAAAATATATTTTATTTACCTGTACAGCTATGGAGTAATTTAAGTTACTCCTTGTGTAAGCACATGATTAAAATAAGCGTAATTTCTTCAGCTTAGCTCGATTAACAAAAGTTTAGAAAAAAAGAAGGCAGGTCATAGTTGTGGATTATCCTAGTAAATGCAATCTATAAGTGTAACCTCTTCCAGAAAAAGTTGTCTGTCGAGTCTCTCCCGTCTTGATTTTGTTTATGGTAGAATTTTGAGGGGTTGGATTGAAGTTATAATCCAGACTCGAAAGAGATTTGTTTACATTTATTACTTTGATTATGAGATTAAGCTTGATTGTTAAGTATTTTGGAATTCTTAAGATAGCCAAAGTAGGGGTTCGTTTGAGCACTTTCTTTTCCTATGATAATTTTGGGATTAAAGTATTCCGTAGATATTTAATCTGAGAATTACAGCCTTACAGGTATGCATTAGGAAGTATCTTCTTATGTTGTGGTCATTGTGGACTACAATATCTGTTTAGTTTAAAGTTCGTAAACTGTAATTATACATGTGTTAATCCAATATCACCAACAGGTACTAACAATCCTATGATTTTTTAATCCCTTATAATCCAACCAATTCAACGAATCTTCTTGTAGGATTCCATTTCAAGTTCTAAATTTCAGTGCGTTTGGGTTCAAAATTAAAATATTTTCTAACCCATAAAAATCTTAGAAGATTGCCACAACAGGTCCTTGGGCATTTAAACTTTTGCTTAAGTAAAACAAAAAATATCGAGAGACGGAAACACTTTGGTATTTTAAAATAATAGAAGCCTCAAACCCAATAAGCTTACAGGTCAGCAAGGGGCCTTGGACAGACAGACCTCCTACGGATTTGCGGAAATATATGACATGAGGTCATGTTCAGTTGACAGCTTGTGGTGCAGCTGCTTCTGCTTTTACAGCTTTGATTTACCTAAAATTATCTATTAGAGTTTGAAAAGATGTACGGAAATGCAGAGGTCCTCCAAACCCACTGGAGTTAAGAATTAAAGAAATTTGCCTGCCTTAGGAATCTGTGGATTAAAATCACATGTACCACATCAAGAACTGATGAGTTCATCCCTTGCGATGGATGAACTTCAGTTCGTATTGTATCGTGTAATTGAACACCCCATATGTCCAATTTGGCTTGGACCCTGCCTACCTTATTACCAAGTAGCGCACCCCTATTGATAGGAACCCACTATACTTTCCTGTCAGTCAATAATCGCTAGGAGAAAGGTCCTATTTAGTTAGTTCTTGGTATTCGATTATACATATAGCCCCGTTGAACTAATACATTGGATATTAAGTAACCATTTGCCTTGGTTGGTACATTCTTTTAATATAACTAATAGAATAGATTCAACCCGATAGGGTTTATTTCGACGGATTTTAGGTTCCTAAAGTTCCTACTGCTGGATGGATGGAGTACCACTGTTCTACTCTTCAAGTACATATCCTCAGTTCCCCATAGTTTCGTGGATTCGACTTGGTGGAGGACCCTCTCTTCGTCAACTCATCTCTCTCAATTTTCATCATCAGAGATTCAGAGCTTCAGAGAGACTCATCTCACATCAGAAGACTTTTTGCTGTTCCTTCACGAATTCCTACTGGCCCGAGTGCTATATACTAACTTGCATAACGTCTCAAGCAATCTAGTACCACAGCTTTGCTCGTATTATATAACGAGAATAGTAAGCAGTCAGTCATTCTTTTGATCCATTTCTTGTAGATGTGTGCCTCTCTACCTCTCAAGAACTTTTTTTGTAAACCACATATTATTAGTTCGTTCTGAATCGTAGAGCTCAAAATTCTCTGGTCACAATTTTGAATTTGCTGATTTAGTAAACAATAGGAACTTAATCATATCTGCTGTTTTTGATAGTTCGATGAACGACATTTAACTTGAAAGGCTGATAGCATTCAGTGTAATAAAATACAAACTAAAAACAAAGCTTTGTAAAACAGTGAACAAAACAGGCGGAAGTTTCTACTAAAAGACTTTTATCATCATTGTTTGATTTCATATCAAACTGAATTGATTCATCAGCAATTCACAACACAAATACCTGCTACTAAGACTTGATAAGAAGTACATCTTATTGATTACCACCTGTAAAGTTCATTCATCTCTGAGTTTAAGGTAAGAATAAGAAAATATACAATATCAATACATTTGAATGATCTTCTCGAGTACATTTTTCCGTCTTGAATCTACATAATTTAGGCTTGTTAATAATAAACCCATCGTGTGCCCTTTATTTTGTATGTTCCAAATGCCATTGAAACGAGCGTAAAACATAGTCTGATCTCTTTGTTACCATAGCCCGTGTGGGTCATCTTCGGATTTAGATCTACAACCTACAACCCATCATAAATTATAAGTAGAGTTGTTATCAGACATCAGGGCTTAAAAAATCCCACGATGAACGATATCCTTCCTGGAACTTGTTCCCGTTTAGTTTTGGACTTCTTAAAACATGAGTGTGTACATATATCTTACCTACATTCGCTTTACTCATATGCAGGCGACAGGGGAGAATAATTAAATGCACAGGTGGTGGCATTCAGTGGTAGTAAGGCGGCTTAATATTTCCCCAGTTAATCCCTGCCAAAGACTTAAAGTCAATGCGTCAAAGGAGCCAAGGGATGCGTGGGCCTGTACCATGTAATTAAATGTGGAGTAGTACAGTTGTGCAAGTTTTTAACATGTAAATTAGGTGTTTTAGCCGTCGATATTTTGACCTGAATTTACATAATTTAATCTTAAAAAGTAAACAAACCTAATCCACCCCTTATCTATAATCTATAAGGCTCTCTAGAGGGATAACGACCGAGTTGTAGGATCGGCTAGCTTTTAACATGTTTTATTTTGGAACTGGACGGTACAGATACCGAAATGGGATATCAGTACGACGGCACAAAACCCTAACCCTTCGAGAGCGAAAATTTATTTAAAGAAAAATAACACGTCATTTCGGACAAAACAGAATAAGGAGATGAAGAAAAATGTTTTTTGAGGAATCTTTTCAAGGTTTTATACAAGTTTGGCTTAATTTCTTGTATTTATAACAAGAAGTTGTAAATCCGTGCACTGCTTTGTATTGTTCATACAATATTAAGGAAAAAACTATCCTTCAGAAAATACATGGCTTGCCTGACATCTTCAAATGACATAAATCACATCGCTTGAAGGCAATTGTGACTCAAGACATATTCAAGATTCTGGCGTATGTATCCTTTTATTCCCCCAATGACCGCCCTTATGCCTAACCATACGACACCAATTGAGCAGAAACCAAATCTAATTGTCATTGTTTATAAGTGTGTATTCTTATGTAATCTTATTTTTTATGAAACCAAGTAACATCCATGGAAAAAGTGTTCAAATTGAAGAGACTCACAATCAATTTACATGCATGTGAGATTAATCATACAACAGCTATAAATCTATCCGATGTCCAAAGAGAATAGAAACTTAAGACTTTTTTTTACGTCGACTCTTGAAGTGGCCTATTAGAATATTACAACTACGACTAATGTATTTGCAATATTAAAATTAAGCGTATAAAATTTCGAGTTTTTTAAATAGAGCAATTATAAAGTCTTGAGATTTTTTAAATAAAAATAGCTGTTACTTTTTGGGGTTGGAAAATTATTTTTAATCTAATCCCATACATATGGAATAAAAAAGTTACATTTTAGCTTTCTTCTTTCTTTGTAAATAAAATTTTTGGTTCAATGTTTGGATAGGATCATTTGAGACATGAGTTTGAAAGATTTTAATTTTAATACTTTGAAAACAGTATCAGTTACATCGACATGAATGACATGACATGACGGCTCGTAAAACCAGTAATTTTTTTTTAATTTACGGATAGTGTACACTTTTCTTTCCCTTTTCTATTTACCGATGACCTTTTAAAAGAAGTATGCCTTAAAATCTTGTTCCGCAAAACACTTAAACTCAAACACAACTCAATAGTATGGTTTTCAAGCGAATTAGTGATTAGTACAACATTGTTAAAGTGTGCTGAAAAGACTCTCATCTTGCTCATATCGTATGCTAAATGATTATGTGATAATGGGTATAATCTGCCTAAACCTTAAATCAGATTAGCCCGTCTAGTGTTACGAATAGTAGTAGTAGCACCGGATTGAACAAAAAATCTGCATATAAGCTCCTGTGAAGCTTTACTCTTGGACTTTAATGGCCGTCAAGAGTGGTATTTACTTAAGCTTTTAGATATGCATGTATAATCATAATCAGCCTTACACTGGGCTCGTGTTCAGGGTGTCATCCTAAATTATTGTGACTTATCTATAGGAATACACATTGATATCATTCAAATTCAAACATAAACCTTGAATGAGAGCATATAAACGATTAATCATTTCACATTCAACATTGTGGTGCACAGGGCTTTTGGGATGTCACTTTAGGCAAGACAAGTCATTCACGCTTATTAACACTCCCAAGTGACACCTTCACAATAGCTAAACTAATGGTCTCGTTGACCATACGACTTTCTGGCACGAACGGAATTCACCCAATCTTAATCATCCGTGGAGTTGCTATTGTTCATAAACATGTTGGTTTAAAAAACACGACTCATCTGTAAGAAATCCTATATAGAATCCTGAGAATTTTCAGTTGTTCCTTAATCTGTAGTAATTACATTTTAAGAGAAAAATAACATTAATCCCTTTTTTAATTGCATGCTCAAGCTTTTTTAACCTTAACCACATAATGCCCGTATTGTGTTTAAGTACTCAAAATTAAACCAAAATTTGGCTATAGAATCTTCCTCTTAACTAAAACAACACCTCTGTGGCTTATTTTGTCCATTCCATCTGTTTAAAATCTCATAATTATATTACGGACCTTTTTGTAAAACTCAAGCAACGTAAAATTATTGACAATTATTGCCCAACGTTGGTTTGTAACCTAGGGCTTGGTTTCTGTAAGGATTTAGTTTTAGTGTGTGTGGCAGTATGATTAATGTTAATAGATACAGATATTCTCGTTCTGCTGTATATTAATTACGATGTACAAGGGGTCATTAAAGAACTGGTAAATGGTCACTAATATGACCTTAACAGTACTAATGAGGTCAGCCCACAAAGACACCGGCAGTGTAGGCACTTTGTTCTCCATTTATGAAGTCTTGAAATTTCTTCGCGAACGTCGTTTATGTGTGTACTAAAGACAGGTCATAACATAAATCCTATTCTCCATTGCGTTGCAAAGGAGATACATAAAAGTGTATAATAAAATCCATAAAACGTAGCTATGGCGAGTCAAAAGTCAGACCAGTTTAAGAAATTACCGTATTTACAATATTTTTTATTGTTTTGAGTATACGTTCAACTTTATGTTACATTTTAGTTGTGTTTTATATCAACGTAACTCCTACGAAGGGTACGTTTTTTACATTAGACTACTTCATTGAAAATCAAAGGCGTGAACTCATGTAATTTATAATGTCTGTTCTTAAAAACCTTAAGATATTTCTTTAAATTACTGTCGAGTTTAGTTACATTATAAAAGGGTTGAGAAATCCACTGGGATTTAGGTGTAATTGCATATTTAATGCTGGGTACTAGAACCTTTTTCAACCGCACTTAGTTACAAAACCTGCAATTTCTCAATTTCCCTAACAAACAGAAAGGTAATCATCAAATTAGCAGAGTCTATCATTTATCATATTATACAAACTGCTTGCGTGTGACTTACTAATTTTGACCTAAAAAGCATAAAATTGACAAAATTAAGTGGGCTCGGCATTGCCATCAGTTGGTGTAATTCAGTTAGCGAGTAATGACGGGAAGGGGTGCTTAAGTGCTTACAAGCCATTTCATGATTTTATACACGGCATGGGTGCATTCATGTGCTCACAGTCGGAGAACAAAGATGAAAGGAATGAGATTTCTTTTCATTCATATAGAGGGAATAGATTAAAAGGTTTCTAACCCCTTTTTGGGCACAACTCCCTCCCTAATTGGCAGTATCGTGAATCTGGCAAACTGATCAGGATTGCTTCTTCTTCCAATGAAGATCATTAGCCAGAAGTGATTGTCTTCCTTTGTCCCTCTGGAATGAGCTACATTTAAAAGATATATAAGGACCGACCATATATATCGATAAAGACACGTTCTCAACTGGTCCTTAACTTAAAAGTTTTTGAATAGTCATTTATTACTCATATGTATAGATTTACTACCAGTAATTCATATACATTACAATTAAACGATTTGTATATCGTATTCTCAAATAGATAGAATGCAACATGAATTATTATGTAGCATGCTATGAATGGTTTGAACGATAATTTGAAAACACACCTGGTAATCAAAACTGAAATTATCGGACGAAATAAAATAAAATAACTTGGATGTCTTTTAGATTAGGAAGACTAGCCAGATATATTTTTGCATGAAGAGGGGGATTAGATGTACATAAAAAGCTTATAGAAGAGTGAAGTGATGACTGAGAAAGATAGTCCCTTGGGATTAGGAACTACTGGAAGTAGAAATGGAATTATTTCCCATGTAGCCCAGAATTCGTTCAACTGGAAAATAGCGTAGACTGAACTGACTGAAGATGAACGAGAGTAGAGTAAAAGTTTCCTTCAGTCGAAACTATGAGGTGAAATGGGATGAGAAATATTACATCCGAAGTAGAACAAATGCATTACTCAATATATATCTACATGGCATAGAACGAGTCTAAACTCCAACCGAGATGAGATCATGCTTGTCATAACTGAATGGAGTGTATCGTTAATAATTTACTTCCCTTGATGGCTTTTCCATTAAAAACATCTCACATTTTTACAAGCATTTCACATCATTGACCATTTCCCTTTTTTTTCATAAGTATATACTGCCACAGCACTCGTGTAAAGAAGTTAATAAAATAATATTTTAAATAAATCGGAGAGTTAAACTTTGAAGAATGTAAAATAAATAATACCGGGTATCAATTTTGAGGGAAGAACTATCTTTGTAGAAAATATTTATTCTGGAAATTCTGTTGACAGGTATAAAGAAAAAAAGAGAGAAAAGACTTCGTCCATTTAGCGAAACATTTTTATTTCATTCCATTACATCTCCTTCTCATCTCCAGAGAGAACTTGCAAAGTAAATGTTGAAGAAAAAATACTTAAATAAACTAGAGCAGAGGAGCTTATGATTTGATATGCGAGTTGACATGTGATTTCTGGACGGAATGGAAGTAATGCTCCAAGGGATATTATTTCTAAGTAATAGCTGAAAGTTTTTTTTACCAACGTGAACATCTCTATTTCTAAAACCTTTAGCAAGACTAGGACTACTACTTTCATTTCTTATACATGTAGGATGAGACCCAGAGTGGTCCTTTTTATTATAAATAAACCCCTACCTCCAACTTCAACCCTATACACATACATACACATAGATAGATTATGTAGTGTACTTCCATATCCCTTCTTTTGCTACATGACATTTTCTTCAGTATTTCAAATCGGTTGGGGCGAACCCTTTGCCCCCAGCGCTTTACAAGCCATAACAACAAAGACATAAAATGTAATATTTCGAGATGAAAAAAATGGAGAAGAAGACAAGGGAATCCTTTTGGAGAGATGATTAAGTTTTTTTTAGCGTTGTCTCTTTTTAGAGAGTACATGGGAATGGATATCCGTACATGTATTACATCTTGGGTAGTGGATCCTAGTAGATTGGCTTTTGTACGTATGTTCCACCTCTTGTCCCACCACATTGGCTTCCACCTGGGGTACAAAACGCCTTCTGCTGTTTTAGTATTAGCCCATGAGCTTTTTTTTGTCTTTTGGACTAGTCAACTCTTTCTAAAGGTTGAAGGCACAAGGGGGCTTGCGTTTTCCGTAGCGTTCTGTCACATGAAAAAGGCCAGACAAATATTATGGACATTTATCGTATTATTTCTTTCTCTTGGAAATCTGTTGCCGTTCTTTATCACTATCACACCCCTATCATCATCTCCCTAGCCCGGCCGACCAGATAGTTACCGCATATGCACTCAGATCCATACGAGGCTATAGATTATTAATATAATAATGTAATATAAATAAATGTATGCACAGACTACAGAGAGAGACTATAACAAGGTAACTAGGCAGGCAAAGGGTCATGTCATCCCCCATCTGTAGTATAATAGCAAGCCGACCTCTCATGGTTTGGTATCAACATTTGTCCATTTGTCTCAAAATCCCAGTTTATTTTAGAGCTAATCCTCTTTCGAATGTGTGTGAGTTGACTCTTATTAGTCAGCCCCGTGTACACACACACACACGCAAACGACGTCCACAACTGTCAGGTTTAAAAAAGCTCATGCATACTATTTACAACTTTTAGACTCCCAACTAATTTCACACAGGACGATCCAGACTGCCTGGCCTGGCCTTTATGAATATTACAAGTAAGTGGCCAGCACAATTTTATTGTTGTCATTTCTCCAGCAGGGGATAGAATCGGTGGTCTCGTTGTGGTTTCTTTCGATCTGCTTCGGTAGGGTATTAATAAAATCTGGGTGGACTTGGGATAGGAGAGCTTCTGTCCCTTCCTTTTTTTGAGGAAAAAATGGATTTGAGTGCCAAGGAAGGTGGATGAGGATTGAAGGGACATAGGTCACAGGTAGGCAGGTAGATATATATATAAAATAAGTATTTTGTACACATGGTAGACATATTCCTTTCTTGTCCTGTCGTCACCCCAAAAAGGTGTATAGTATTAATTTCCATTGTGTGGCTTTTCCTAGTAATATGTGAGTTGGTCGAGTATTTCCATCCATTTGTGTAAACTATGCACACTAGAGTGGTTGTGGTGTATTCAATATTCAATCCCTATTCATTTACTCAAGTCTTGACGACCGTCCAAGACACATCGCAGTCTCCAATCTACAAAAACTCTTAACTCACCCAAACTGACAAAGTAGCTTCTCAACTTATTCAACTATAATAGAAAATTAGTTTATTGCAAAAGTAAAGTTTAGAGTTTCTCTGTAAGTGGATTTTATATTCTGTCTCAGTGGTGTTTAATAAGAGATTGTGTTGTAAGATTATTAAATTGCTAGTGTGTGGAATAGTTTCGGGCTTGGATGAGAAAGTTTCCTCTTGCCGCCCTATTATATTAGAGTAAATCCAAGTCACAACTTCAAGTGCTTTGGAAACGATTAACGTTTTATTCTTAGGAAATTGGTAAGATTTTTATCAGCTTTCAGTAATTTAAATGGTTTAATGTATACCTTATTTCTGTATTTTATTTCCAAATACGTAGTGGGTGACTGGGACGATTGATTTTTTATCTCAGAAACGTGGTTTATTTTTTTCATGTTGGTGGAGCGAAATCTAATTCAGAATGTTTATTGACAATAACGAGAGTTTAATCTTGGTGAAGTAGGTTTTAAAAATTGAAGTCCTATTGGAATTAGGATTGTTAAAAATAAAACGTTTTCGTAATAATTGTATTGAAATCATGCACTTGTTTACGTAATTGGGTTCAATTGAATCAATTATGAAATATTTTTCAAAAAAATTGTTGTGTTCACGCTGAATTGTGATACTCAATCCGAATGTTTCCGTCGCCGGTATAAATTAATGTTAGTAAGCTCCTATATCCGTTTATTTTGCTAAAAGCCTCTCTTTATTTATAAATTTATAGATAAGTCTCCCGAAGTATCATCATCAGAAAATCTCACGGGAAGCCGGAAGGAAGGAAGAAGGTTGTGGTTAGTGGTAGCTTGGGACTGGGCCGCCGATATCATCCTCTGGGATAAAAACTCGTTCTGGTCTATTTGTTGTGGTCAGTGTGTGTCCAGATATTCATGGTACGGTGCTTGGCTCTTTTAACAATACTTGTGAATATTATCTGAGCAACTCCGAATTTGACTGAGCCACTACTGCTCCTGCAGTCGTACATCCCAGAGCAATATTATTGACCATCCTGTCATCCATAAAAACCTTAATATATCATATGTAAACCTGAGCTCCACCGGAGTAGAATTTTTTGGGAGCAGAACACAACTTTCATAAAGTTATTAAAATAATCAGTAAGTCCAGAAGTGACTTAAAAATCTTTCATCGTGGATTTCTCACGATCATTTCCGTCGTCCCATTTCCTTCCGCCGTCATTCCCAAGCCCACCTCCATCCCGCGGGTCATCTTCTAGCGGAACTACTCCAGTTGGACTCTCCGCAATGGCTTATCTCAAATCATCTTACCCGGGAATGAATGGTCTAGGATTTGGAATGGGAATGGATTCTGTCAACCCAGTGGGAGTGGGTTATAATCCAGGTAAGATGACTTCTGTTATATTTTTTTTAATGCAAAGTAAGCTATTTAGCTGTGACTTTAAAAATAGTAGAAGATTTCTTTTGGGGATAGAACAATACAATTCAAATAAATCTATATTTCTGGGGACTTTTGAGACATTATACTAGAAAGCTTTATATTATTTAAAAACGTATATTATAGTAAAACATGATGAATAACATGGTTAATAATGTAAATAGATCGTGATTTTTTGTATTACGAAGGCGGTGGCAATCCAAGAAAGCAGCGTCGAGAACGGACGACATTTACAAGGGCTCAATTAGATATCCTGGAGTCACTTTTCGGAAAAACTAGATATCCAGGTAAAAATTATTTTTATTTTTTGTCGATATCCATAAAATGTTATTGTATGTAATGAAGAATATCTATGAAGGTTTTTAAGAATAATTTTTAAACATCTTTTTGAATATTTAAATTTTTAGATATTTTCATGAGAGAGGAGGTAGCACTGAAAATAAATCTGCCAGAGTCCAGAGTTCAGGTGAGTCGAAACTTTTAAGCTTAAGAAATCTATTTCTCTCACCTTCTGCATTTTAGGCATATAAAGTTACGGGAAGGAATATTCTCATCCAAAATAGGCTAAATTAGTAGAAAGTTAGAAAATCCATTACAGAGATTTTGAAAATTCGATGTAAAGTTTACCAGCCAGTACTTATTAGATAGTAATGTGTAGAGTAAAGACGCACGTAGTATATAGGTGTACAGCAGTTGATGATTCCGAATCTCAAAACTTCATTTCTAGGTGTGTACTATATGGATCAAAAGGAATTAAAGAGGATAAGTAAACTAGAGCTGACTTTAGCCTTCTTGTAAGTAAAAAGCTTTGGAGAGTGAATAGTCTGGATACGAATACATGGAACTATACTCCGTAGTACAAACTACGTAGAGTTTTAGGTTAGACGGGATTTAAAATTCAAACCCCTTGTTCCCTAGCATTGGCGATCTTGCAAGTGTTCGGTTCCCACAGAACAGAAAATAAAACCTGGCAAATTTTTGTCAAAGATAAGCTCTTTGCTTTCTATTTGAGCTCTGCTATAGATGAAATGATATCGTTGATATCAAAGACAAAATATTGTGAGTTTGGAGCTTCTATATTTTTTGAAATCACTAGTAACATCAGCTCTCTGGAGTTGGAAAATAATAACAATAGCAACCACGGTATGAAAAATAGCCATAGCTGATTATTTTCTTTGATAAATCAAACTGGAAAATATTACTTGTACAATTTCAAATATAAAGCAACTGAGGATATAGAATTTATGGATGGACAAGTCACGTGAAATATTTTTATCGGAGAAGAAATAAAAGGAAAGAAATCAGAAACTGATCCTATTTCACGGTGATGTTATCAATCGTCTTGCTTCATCGAATTAACTCTTTTGTTCAAATTAGCACAGCCCTTTTTTCACAGAAGTATCCATTTCTTCAAAACTCTACAGTTTTTTTTTATTCCTGACAATCACAACTACTACGGACATTATATTTCGTTTTCTCTAAAACTTTGTGGTGGCATTTCCTTCCTGAAATCTGATTCCGCAACAAAAATCCAATGTTCCGATTTCAACTTCCTAGATTAATTTAGTTACGACGAGAATCTGGTAGGATTAAGTTTTGGAGTTTTCAAGTAAGAAATAAAAGGCTAATCGCTTATATCCGAATCGGATATCCTTAGTTTAAATTGTTTCGATTTTTTTACAGTTTTTTTTAGTTGAATTTTTTTTAAGTTTTAAAATTTAATACAACTATTTTATTTTATGAGGAAAGTCTCGAATGTCATTAATTTAGGTTTGGCATCAACACATTCAAAAAAATGTATTTAATTTTTATAAATCATCGATAAAATTGTGAGTCAATTCTGTATATTTTTCAACTTTAAATGCTCTCTAAACTCAAAAAGGAATTGGCTTGATAAAATTGCGGAAATTAAATAAAAAGCTGTATATTTTTTGTGTGAATTCTGGTCGACAGTTGAGCATTAGTAGGCTGTTTGCTAGTGTTGATTTTGTGTTAAGAATAATGTTTTTCGTAGAGTGCATGGCACGAGACGTCATTGGGGTTGGGTAGGGCTTCGTGATAAATAAGTTTATAGACGGAAGAGGCAGTCTCAAAGCGAAATCAGAGAAAGTGGGTGTCTATACAGTACGTACAGAGAAACGGATAAAATAGACGGGGTTTGTTCTGTTGAACTGGAAATCGATATTTTGGCAAGAGAGGTTGGAAAAGTCTTCGATAATGTTATTCTACAAGAAAATGTCACCCTCACGGTCTCCTCTCTTCCCCATGAGCTACTGTGTACTTTCTATTAGGAGTCTATCGTGTGCATGTCTCGCTCCAGCTTAAACTACTATAGGTTCGAAGATGTAGTTTATTTTAGTTTCTTGGGAACATTGAACGAGTTGAAATGTTGAAGGGACTGCATCAGCAGTTTCCCTAGTTCTTTCGCTTGGCAATGTAGCTTACTATTATATGTATGGAGCGAGATAGAGTGAACAAATTTAATCCCCATAGCACATGGAAATGCGTTTACGATGTTGGAGTAGTGAGATTGAGACCTTTTCTGTACTTTCCGAGATTTCGTTACAAATGTGGACTTGTAGGTTGTAGGTTCTAGAATAATATGAGTTGGCTAGTAAAACTGCTTACATAGCTCTCATTCGATTATGAGGCTCTTTGGTCCAAGTTGGAAATGTTATTTTGCATGTATTATGCCATCCTTGTGATTTATGACAAGAGTTAGAAATGTTGGAAGTTGGAACAGGGGATTTATTTTCATTCCTAAGATTTTAAAATATTCTATGAGAGGTGGAGATATTCCCCCCTCAACAATTCAAGTATTCCTTGGGCTTGTTCATATTTGAAAGGAACAGTCAGTAGAATTAAATTAGTCTTCAAAGCTGGAAAGAAAATTAATTGGCAAATATGATCTATGGGTGAAAAACAGGATGGAATTATAAGTCCAATCAATAAGGGATGAGTTAATTAGCGAAATGTTTCCTCTTTCGCTACTTTCCTTCATTTTAGACATCATCAAAATTATGCTGTCGGCACAAGAAACTTTGTAAGAAATTTATTGAAACTCTGAAACTCAGTACCTCCTGAGCCTTTTAACTAGATAGTTTGATATGACACACTACTACATTGTGGAACTTGGTACTAAAATTTCATAATAGGTTCCCTATATGCGAACCAAGAATAATCTGTAATGGAATATAGAATTGGAGGGAGAAGTGAGGAAAGGGAGTAAATTGAATTGCGAAAGTTAATTCAGTTGATGTGATTTAGCTGGAGGGAGTGGATGATAATAATGTGTCATTTCTTCCGATTCCCATTTTGGTTTTGGTCTCATATTCACAGCCTCACTGAATCCTCCCAACGGATTAGTTAACCATGTCACATAATAATGTATTATGCTGTATGCCTGTTGGCTTTGATTCGTTCCTACAAGATATACGTTGAGTGTAAGCTTTGCGACAGACAGCCTTTGGCTATATTTGACAGACAATAACAACGCTGTTTCAGCACTGATATCAAAAGAGTATGACTTTCAATATGAACTCTTGATGGTTTTAACTTTTTCGAGTTTTGACACATCATGCCCCCTTCATTAAATGAGATAAGCCAATTGGAATCCAAAGTTGTAAAAGAGCTAGGAAGGACTCGTTTCATTCATCATAATTTCATCAATTTTGTATAGGATTAATTTCATCTAGTTCACACTCTCGAGGCTGAACTTTTGCATCGGCACGTATGCACAGTAAACAGAGTAGGTATCTTTGGAATATAGACTTAAGCTTAGAATAATCTGGGGTTTAGATTGGTGGTGTAGCTTATGGAAAGATATGAAGTCTTAAAAGGGTCGTTAGCAGGCTCTTTTTCTTTTGAATGTTAATTGGCTTGCAGAAAGTAATGTATTTTGTATTTTTTCTATTTACTTAAGGTTTGGTTCAAGAATAGACGAGCCAAATGCCGTCAACAGGTCCAACAGCAAAATTCCGGCTCAGCAGGAACGATCGTCCCAGGGAAACGGGGTCGGACAGCTAAGATAAAGTGTCCACCAAGTCCTCATCCGCCTGGTCAACAAATCCCATTATCACATTCCCATCTTAATAACAGCACCAACTCAAACAATTCCTCAACACCTTCAAATAATGGGTCTGGGACAGTAATTAACACAGGAGGAATCCATTCTTCCCCCAGCGGAACAGGTCTGAGCCATCATCAGCATCTCTCGACAGGCCCACTTATCCCTCAAGGAGGAGACAATCAGCACAACAATAATAACAATGGTGGTGGTGTGAAACCATCAGATCATGGATCCTCACCTTCTCCATCTCCTTATTCCAAATTGTACATTAAGCAGTCTGTGTCACCAAGCACCAGTAGTCCTCCAGGTTCATCTCAACATTCCTCAATGGGAGACGGATCTCCTTCTCATGTCTCCAGTGCTGTGGTTGCTTATACTGGTGGACATAGTCAAGGACAAATTAGTTCACCTACTTTGATGGATCCTCATAATTACGGCTCTGTTACATCTGCCACAGCAGGATTTCCTTGGCACACTCAACTCTCAGAGTTTCACAATGGTTGCGTCCAAAGAAGCTCACCTATGGCATATTCTGCTTACAAGAACCCCTCATGTCCCACTCAAGGATACCCGTACAACCCTTACTATTCTAATGTGACAGAATATTTTGCTCCGTCTCATCATCACCAATTCGGTCATCATCATCAAATGGCCAATGCTTATGCTATCTCTAGTACACACTCTCAACACAACTTCACCAACCCTCGTACAGCCGCTGAGTGCATGGATTCCTATGGGGTTAGTGAAAAATACCAAGTTCTTTAAGAGAGTGAAAATCTTGTCGTGACGTCAGTTAAAAAATCATTTGATATATTTTACGACCTCCTTGTCCAGTTCACGATTTAAATAATTACGTAAAGGTGTGTGGGATGTTTATATCTTAGAGCACCTACACTGGGGTATTTCGATTTCGATATCTGGAAAATCATTACCGCGATTGTCAGAAAATACTGAGTTACATCGTTCTCATTGCCATTTACTAAAAAGTTCTAGATATAAAGAACCTTGGACAGTTTTAAGAGTTGTCTGTGGCTTGTTCAGATACTGTTTCCTTGCCAAGGAAATTACATCCTTTTTGTCTGATAGGACTAAGTTTATAATCCTGTAGTAATTACCAAGCCTATTATACCAATTTTTGTAGACACAGTGTGTCAAGTAAATTGCATTAGTTATTTTATTTTTCCTTCAAATAATTGTTACATTTTCCAAGATATTTATTTGTTATTATTACTCGAACTTAAAAAAATTAATCATAAATTCTTGTTAGTAGAATTAAAATTATATATCTAGATTACATAGGTGGTTATCATATAGTATTCTAAATCATAAATGTATCTGTTTGTGCAATACCGTCTTGTTCTGTGTAAAATCAATCGACTCCAAGCAGCTAAGAATGCTAATAAAAATTAATATAAAAATTCAAAATATCTTCTTGTTTTATTTTAACACTGAATTCAGCAGAGCGGATTTATTTTCTTACAGCAACATGGGATATGCCACGTGCTGTCGTTTTATAGCATGGTAATTACTTTGTGAAATTGGTCAACAAGCATAGGAAATGAATGTAATGCGTTACATTGAGGGATCATTTTAAACTGAAGGGCTTCGCAAATCAGTGAAGCTTCGTAGCATTTTAATAATGAGCCACTTAAACATGAGGCAAGGAGTTTGGAGAAAAAATCAATAACGCTTGTGCTCTCTACATATAAATCGGGTACGCAGTACTTTTAGTATCAGGTCTGAATTTTTAAATCTATAATCCATCAAGTGAGCAGCAGCGTGTAGTATTAAATTCATTAATATCAAAATGAATCGATCCGAGGTAAACGTGTTGATTTAGAGGGTTGAACAGCCCTTGAATAACGGGAATGAAATTCCAGCGGCACTCGTACGGTAAACACTGGAAGTCAAATTGGGAAAGCCAGCAGGACGTCTTGACTGTGGGACTTCAAAGATTAAAAAATACAAATGTATAAGTTAGCTCTTAAATTACGCTCTGATGACTTCATGGTTGACTTATGAGTTTGATTAAAAAGTTCTAGCCAAATGAGGGTAATTGAGTCGTATGATTTTTACAGATCTAATAACTCTCCCAAACTGGCGTCTCATGAACAATACGTTTTAAATAAATAGGCAATTTTTAAGGAAAACTACATTTAAATAAAAATAGATAAAGTTCTCTAACTAAGGAAAACTTTAGCGTCAACGCTAGCAGAGGCCATAAATGTTGCACCCACCCGATTGCTACCATTTTGGCAGGATATTTTATTGCAATAAGCACTTAAGTATGTAAGCTCAGGCTCACAAGCATTTTACACAGTACACGGGAAAAGCAAGATCTAGTCAACAATTGCAAATCCAACAGGGAAGAATTGTTAGGAGATTTTGGCCGACTTTATTTTGAAGGTACTACATACATACTTTACACAGAACGGGAATTGCCTGGAGGAAAATTTTTTCATCACCGAATGGACGACATGAAAATAAATTTTTTAAGTCCATGGATCCGAACCCTTCTTACCAGAACGAAGGTATGAAGCGTACATTTCTCATTGTGAAAGTTTTAGCTAACAAAACCCGGATTTATACACTGTTGCAATCCCGTCCAGACGTACACCGTAGCACACAGGGATGAATTCATCCATCCTTGTTCTCCTTGTGAAATCAAAATCATAAAAACCAACCAGGGGATCTCTTTCTTCTCCTTTCGAACCGAATCGAATAGCTTCATGGATTTCAAAAGGAGTTTCGGCTCGTAGCAGCCATTAAAAAAAGAGAAACACCAAAAATGAATCAGAGATCCCTACACGGTAAAAATGCTTAAACCTCAAGATATCAAAATCCAATCAAATCTTGATAACGGACCAATGCTTCATTTCACAATTTATCAGTTCGGATTTAAAGTGAGAAAATGTAATATATTTAACATCCATGTCGGCGACGAATATCATCTCCACAAAGCAAGGAACAAGTGTTCGAATTCCCAAGCCCACACTTCTCAATCTGCCCATTTTAAAAAACTCGCGAAGTGTAGCAGCAGGGACAGAGTTGGTAAAGACTCTCTTCGATATCCTTTCCGTATTTCATGCCGTACAACCAGACAACCAGCGTCTAACATTTTAGAATACTAAATATCCTATCTCAATACAATGTCAAATGTTTAGGTACAGACGATGGCTTTTTTAATAGTTGGGGACACTTGTCGAGTTTCTGTCACTACTTCAAAATCCACACACCCCGGAATGGAATAACCCGGTCTTGTTAGCCTTGTGTGATTTTTTCCAGGAGTTATTTGCACAGAAAACAATGAACCCCCCTCTCTCCCTATTCCATCGTGGAGCATTATACACACCTAGAATGTACAGATACACACAGCCAGGAGGGTTTTTATCGGAAGAAGGGGAAATCAAAATCGAATCAAAACCACAAAGAGGACAAACTCCCATTAAAAATCATTTGAGCCGTGAGTAAAATCAAGTGTGAACATCCGAGAGTCTGATAGTCAAATATCCCTAAAGCAAAGTAAAGTTTCCTTTTCCCTCACACTTGATTGAATTTCATTCAAGTTTGAAACATGAAACTGTTAACTTGATAGAAACGTTTAGAGGCTATGCATTGTTATTGAATACTCAATCTGCTCCCTTGATTACATTATAGAGTTGACAGTGTGACTCCTCCATTTCATCGTTTATTTATTCTCAAATTTTCTAACCTTAAATGTTACACATTGTTACTCGGGCATGAATCGAATGAGCCTTCAACCCCAATTTTACGCTAGTCATTTTATAATTTCTTGGGCGGAGGGATTGGAGATAGAGAAGAAATGAAATGAAGCCGTCAATTCATAATGTCAATCAATATTTGAAATTACTTAAAGGCATGTATATCACAACAATGCAGGCGTGTATGCCACCTCTCACGGCTCTCACAATCATCCGGATGCGGACTTTTGAATATTGGGAAAGGAATACTCAATATCAACATTTCCAACAATCACTAATTTGAAATGTAGGTAAATGTTTCCCTGAATGAGCAGAACCCGGTCTGATTGTTGACAATTCACCACAAATATTCCATCTTTTACATTTCATTTGCTGTAGCTAGACCACCGCAATGGACAATTTTTGACATGTCAATCTGATCTACAAAGCAAACTTGGAATAATAAAAATATAAAATATGTTTCAAAAAATCTCTTCCTCTGCCATCAGCTCGTTCTTCTCTTATCAGAGTTGCCGACAAGTTTGGATTCCATTGAGTAATTCTCGATTCATTTCATCGCCTTCCATTTTGCTAAAATGTGACAATTTTTGTGACGAAAACTGATGAAAACATGCTAATCCCTTGTCCTGTTGTCAATCAAGTCCCTACGCAGCATTTGACGGGTCACCTTTACAAACCCTCACTATCGTTTCGTTACCACTCTGATATATAGCCTTCCATTCCCCAGACCGATACACCATCGTCATTTAACATCAACCGACCACCGAAGATCTATATAAACAGACCGAAGCTATATAATAAAATGCCCAGTACTCTTAGAGGCTCGACCGACCCAGTGATTTCTATGAACTTTTATGAATGGGTGCAAATCATACGGCACACAATAGATATAACAAATACAATATTGAATGGGTGTACAAATAAGCTCCGAAATGAATTCAACACAACAGCCGCCACATCATAGATGTTTGGACGATCTGTCCTAGCTCAATATAATATTCATCCCTGGCCTGATGCCCGTCATCGTCACTCACTCACAGCAGGCTGTTCTTCTTTATTTTATCGTCCAACATCCGACTCCAATAGTGACTGACCCGACTGGGTCAAATCTAATTGCTCACCCGGGTATAGAAATTAGCTCCCACAAATCAGATATGATCCCCTTCCACGATAAACATCAAATAAACGTACGTAAATAATCCGAAATAGTCTCGATTCTTTGTTTTTTATCAATCTGTTTCAATTCTTGGCTGAATTTTTTGATCGTTCGTAAAAGTGTAAGTAATAATAAGTAAGTAATAAGTGTAAGTAATAATAGGTAATAATCAGACAGTTTATACCAAAATGAGAATCCCATTTATATATTATTAGTAAATTTACATCAGAATCGAATGCCCAAAAGGTCAGAAATGGTCAAGAGATGACAAAAGCTTTCATAATATTTATTCTGATGTGCCTAGAATATTTTCACACGGATGTTAGTCTACCATTACCCTAAAAGCAATGACATTTCCTGTGCCCGGACCTCATAAAAAATTAGATGACTCAAAGAGATTATTATTCTCAAGAAAGGAGTAGTCGTGAGGATTTCCTTAAACAAAATTTGGAGAATAATGCACTGACTCTATTTATAAAAGAGGAGGTTTAACTGATGCTACAATAAGCAAACAAATTGTCCCATAAGATGTCTTTTGTTAGGGCTGGACTTGCTGGGGCATAAAAGTGATAATAAAAAGCGAGTTTCTCTTACTACATTCGGTCACAGGAAGCCAGGGAAGGAACGCCAGAAGTCACCTACACACAATCTTGAGTAATCATTTCATTTCAGGTTCAATTCAAATAGATGCTCACATGCCAGAAGGACCTTTAGTATAAAATATTTACTCTGCTTCCCTAAGATTTGTAATATCTGAATTCAAAGTTTGGGAAAGGAAACCATTCTTTAATTTTGATCCTTAGAATGAGAAATCTTGAACTCAAGCAGAGCACCGTGGGACACCGATGACAAATTACTTTGATTCATTTTCATATGTTAAATTGAAACATTTAGCTTTTATAGATCATAACCCTCAGTTTTTTTCTTTAAAACTTTTTAAAATAGGGAAAAAGCATTAAGCTAAAAAAAATAATCACAGCAAGTGAACAATCTCACCCCGGCGAGATTCAAGATCATTGATTCGAATAAAAATCAAGTTTTCAAATTCTATTAACAATTTCAGTTACAATGCGTTTGGACTATTAACGATCATCTGATCTTTATACACTGAAACATGTACCCTTGATCATCACCAATGTACATATGAACGATTCAATTTTTTATTAAATTCATGGGATTTTAATTTTTTTTTGTGTGCAACCCCAAACAAAAAATCAAAAGAAAGACTCCCCTTCCCAAAAATATCCCCAATTCTTAAGACGTTCATCGTAGGTAGAAGAAACCCTATTTATTTGATACATCTTATTATTCCTTCACCGTAATAAATTGCATGAATAAGAACTAGTGAATAGCCTCTATCTTTATTCAACCTGTCTGACAATGCCGGAAACATTTTTCATCTTTTCAAACCCATCCTTCCCCAAAATTGCATTTAATCCTACCCTTTCTATTTCTTACAATATTTTTAGTACCTCTGTGGCATGTTCAGCCAAGATTGCGAGATCGTATGTACAGACGCCGCAGCGTACTACAAGTACAGACAAAGCAGCCTCATCTCTTTAAATCTCTTCATGATCTCGGAACAATAACAATACCCTTCAAGCACTTTATTTTGATTGATTAACCTGATAAAATTTGCGACAGTTAAATCCTCCTATTATTCCTCCATCCTATTCTTCTCTCCATAAACATTGACAATAAGTGAGCCGGAGCCAACCAGGAAGATTGAATTGTTTTAGCAACTACGGTGCGGTCACAACATGCCCTTTTAATGAACATGCTTCCCATTCACAAGCGTCGCTCTGACACGCAACCCTGCACGTGACCTGCAGGGTTTCCCTTAGGAAACTGAGGTAGCAATAGTTACTAATACCTTTAAGTCCTCGTGCCTTCACTTCATCACAATTCATTATCTCTCTGTACAGATCCTTTGCCAATGAATAGATCAAGCTACTTTATTTTGTCTAACTAGTATTCGCATTTCATGGAATCAAGTATCTATCTAATATCTGATATCACAAATGAACCAGCTACTTACTAATCTTTTGGACACGAACCATACATTCGACCACATTTACGGAATTAAATCTCATGTACAATAGAAACTTTCATCTATATTCACATCTAGAAATGAATGCATAAGTCTTCATGAAGAGATCAACGCTCGCTGACATATTTTCTAATGAAACATATTTACAGATATTTGGAACAAATGGAAAATATTTTCAAACTTTCCTATTCGTTTGATTGGGTTTAAAAAATACATTTTAGCAATTTACAGAACAGACATAATCCTTTAGAATCTTGTGACTATTTTGCAGAGGAGTTGATTTTTACAATACAAAGTCTCTCGATTTTGGACTTGATGTTAGAAGTTTAATTGATAAGTAATTAGACTAAAGCTGTGCAAAAGCTTAACAGAAGAGGAATAAAGGTTGCTATCCTACAGTCTTAGAGATAAGCTAATCCTAGCAGTCAGCATCTGTGGATTTAGTTATTCCTCGTATACATGAAAGGAGACGTAAACAACTATTGTATAATTGCTAGAATTGCTAGAGCACAAATAATAATTTTAGTAATGAATATTTCTGATTCAGATTGTTGTGCAATACTTGGTATTACAAAGTCTGCTGAGCCCAAACTAAATCGAAAATTACAAATTAGAGATGGATAGTTCAATCCGGTTCGAGATATAGGAAGGTGGGTAAAAGTAAAATGAAATATTATTAACATCTGTACAGGTGGGCTCAACAGATGTCGAAAAACATTGTATACGCCAATACACAGATCTCAAATACATACAAATTGAAGTATCGAGCAGTGGAAAGCACGAGGGAGACATCAACGTGTAGCTCTTGGGGCTTTCAATAAATAAATCGATATGACATCATCATCAAATCTACGAGGATCCTAATTGTTACTTGTAACTCTTTTACCGATACGGAATATTAAGTTCGGCACGTTGCATACGGGAGCACGAAGTATGGAGTTGGAACAACAGGTCACTCAGCAGATCAACATTTGTGATAATTAATATCCCTTTCTATCTTTCAATCTCTTTGTCACACTCATCATTTTCAATATTGATACGGTGGATCAAAACAAGGCTGGATTGGGGTGAAAGGAGCAGAGATGTCGGGCGAGGCTTAGTATTAGTAATAGAATTATGGTGGTACAACATCCAGCGGTATCAAGCAGTAAGCCATTGGCATGGCAGTGGCAAAAGCTTTTGGCTAAATTAACAGAGTAATATTATGCATGGCAAATGGTAGAGATCAAAGAGAGGAACCAAACTGCCAGATTTAATCGAGACAATCCTTCCTCTCCAGGTTTTCCTTATAATTAGGCACATGTTGTTTATGAAATTCTCTGCTTGGAAATGTGAGATATGGGACAGGTTTGAACAAATTAGAAATTCATTCGGCAATGGTATTACACATATATTATAGTACATAATCTCTCCATGTAATATATTACTATGCATAGATCACTGTCGATGTTTTAATTAATCAGAGGATTTAGTGTTCTTTATCATGTTCTAACTAGTTCTAACTAGGGAATTTCGACCTTTGCTGGGCTACGTTGGTCTTTGGACAAGTAAAAAAAATTGTAACAGATTTGCATGCTGTAGTTTAATAATTTAAATTCGTACTCTTTCTAAAGCCTTGTCTTCATATAATCCTCGAAATAATTCCATTGGACACGGGAAATGTATTTTATATTTGAAATCAGGGATCGATTTGGTAAGGATTAGTTTATGAGGACCGGACTTCAGACTTTCAATAAATGCTGGATATTCAAGAGCTTTCCTCTTCATTGATTTCTGAAAGGCTGTGCTTCAGAGGCTAGATTATGTGCTACATAAAATATAGGAAACTAGGATTGACTCTGACTAGAGATTCAAAGTAGATATTTGACTTCCGAGTGTAACCAGGCTTTGCTTTTTAGGTAAACAAATGCTCAGTTTGCCAAATGCAATTCGAGGACCCTTGCATTCCCCTTGTTTCTTATTTACTTAGGATTAAATCGAGTCATTTCGGTGGCTCAATCTATTCATTTGAGAAAGAGGGGGTTGGTGAGTTAACAAATGATGCACTTTTTGTTGAGTAAAGCTAGATAGAAATTTGTCGTAAAAAACTTTCGAAAAATAATAATAAATTTTTTAAATGCAGCCCATCAAATAGAAATCAATTTTTGAAAAATATATTTTTATTATTTTTTTCCACTCTGCTGTGGGGTCATAAAACCCTAATTATATTTTTAACAGTAGACTGGTGAATAAAAGTTAATAATTTCTAGATGAAATGCTATTTTTTTGATAATCTGAAATTCTCTTCCCACAAAAGTGAAGCAAGGATTTATGTTCCAAAGGATGGGTATGACCCTCGTAATTTGTGTTTAAAAGCGTGACACACGTATTAGTCCTTTGGCCATTCATCATGACTATTTCACCAATAAAAATACAAGGGACGAAATACATTAAGGACAATTTATTTTTCTCTCTCTCTTTCTGAAAGAATAGAGAAACTGAACAGAGAAATAACGTTAACATTTATAGGCTCATTTAGTCATGCCAAACGATTAATTTTACAAAAGCTAATGGCCCTGTCTGCCATGATATCATCATGGCTGCTGCCGGCATCTACTTACTCAAGCAACTAGAATTCATTTACATTGCATAATAACTAGCACGTCAAATAACAATGACAACTATAAAATATACAAGAGAAGAAACCTAATAGGGAATAAGGACACTTTCATGTCCTGTTATGAGACCGTCGATTTCTTATTATTAAGGTGTCGTGTAATGTCTCACGCTTGGGTTTTTTTACGCAACCAAGAAAGGATAGGCCCGTCATCATCATCATTTAATAATTTCATCTCAGATGACTGTTGAATGCTTTTCATTATTACTAGCCCATTTCTTTGTATTACTATTGTACGGAAATTAAACTTGAGGTTCCCCAGCAATTTAAATTTTAAATTTGACTATACATCCAACAGTCAAGAATACAGATGAATAATAATAGTAAATTTGTATAAAGAAAATAACATACCTGATGGCTTCTCTTAGGGAGAAAAACATTTTTATTTCCTTGTCATAATCACACAGGACAGAGATGGAACTTTTTTTAAGAAACAAATAGAAGAAATGGTAATGTGACATGAGTTCCACTTTAAATCTTGACTTACACTGGAATTAATTACACATTAATTAAGAGATTATCGCCCCATAGATTACGCTTTCAAAAGCATCCTCATAGCTGAATAGTACACATTCAAAGTCAGTACACATACTTTAAGACGGTGGGACTTACCAGGGAAGAGGAGAGGAAGGCATCTGGCCAAGTGTAACTTATACTGATTCTTGATATTCTTTTGTGTATATTTTATTGCACCCACTATCTCTACTAATCCCATGCTGAATGAGCGTTTTCTTTGGTGCCCAATAAATCTCCGAAACTTCATTCTATAGAGAAAAATTCTGAGTCATTTTCGAGTTTTTTTTATAACTTATAATGTGTTAAGGCTTAATTCACATTTGCAGAAATGACCCGACTTTCGTGGTTAAGGTCATGCTAGGTCACGTTAGTTGAACGTTCAAACAGGATATGTAAAAAGTAGTGAGTCATCTTTTCAGCCCAACTTTTGATAACAAAGCATGGTATTTGTTACCATCAAATTTAAATAAACATTTTAAAAGCTTGAAAATTACCTGCAGATTTTAAGCCGAAAAACAACAGTATGTAAATTTTAATGATATCTTCTTTAAAAAAAACAAAGGATTACTGCATATTGTGCTCCGAATAATGGGAGCACTTCCTCCTATTTGATGTCATTAATCGCATTAACTTATCAAAAGACTAGAATCAAGATGAGTATTACAAAATACAGATGGACAAAAAATGGTGCTCATTTCATTCGTGTGATAAAACATAAAAAATCTACTGTGTAAATGACCTTTATCAAAAGAAAACAGTTAGCAAGCAGAGGAGGGAATCTACAGTAGAAACTTAAAAGGCTATATAAGTAGCATGTAAGATGCTGATTATTTAATTAAATACTTTAAGCTGATCATCCTATTGTCAGCAAAATTAACTGTCTCCTCCTCACTACTCAAAAAAAAAGCTTGCGTACTTCACAACTTTAAAACCCCCATGTGTTTTCATGAAGCCGTAAAGTATAAAGATATACAATAGATAGGCAACAGTTAGTTCATTATATTTAATATTGACAGATCTAGGAGCAGTGCCAAAGGCCCAGGCTCAATGTTCAACATTAAAAATCAAAGAAAAAACAGAGCCTTAAAAAGTATTATCTCTATTTGCACATCCCGCATCTCGGGAGCTAGCCCAACAGTGTGATAATGATAAAGGAAACAAATGCTGATATACTTACTTACGATTATAAGCTGATTCATTGGGTTCAGTTCAGTCAGAGAAATAGAGGGAAAAAACAGTTAAGCCGCTTTTTTCTGGAAGAACCAACAAGTTATAAGTAAACTAAAGTGCCTTAATACCTTTAAAGCCTTTAGTTGATAGAAGGACTTGGGTTATGACTATGAGAGGAGTGAGGGGAGGTATAATATTTATATGTAGCACTGCTTCAACTGCTTGGCTCTAAGAAGGAGTTAAATGTAAAAGTGAATTGATATAATGTAATACTATCTACTTATGTTATTACATTGGATAATGACAGTTGGGTCGCCAGGAGTAAATAAAATCATCAAATGATATGAAACAGGAGAGGAAGAAAAGAAAGGGTTGACAATGAGGATGGAATCGGATAAAATGAGCTTATCTTGAAGAGAATGAAAAAGAATGAGCGATTTAGTTACTTAGTGTACAAGTAAGAAGGTATTATGATTGTCAATTATTTAAGACGCTCTACTAGGCCAAGCCAATAAGGATTGTTTGGTTAAGGAATTACTCACTTGGACTTATATATTGCTTATAATACAAAAACCGTAGGTTGAGGGCATTGATAAAAGAAAACATTTTGTAAGAGTTGACTTACCGACGGTTCGAGCAAAGTATAAGCTAACGATAAGTAGGATTTGCTCGCATGCAAACTTGATACCCTAGCTTAAGCGTTTTCATGGTTTAGTCAGGTAAGGATGAGCAGGATTAGGCATTGTGTGAAGGGAACATTACCATTTATTTTATTAGCTCTCCTGATCTATGATAAACTAAGCGTACTCGCTCGAGTTCACTCATTACCAAGTGTTATGCAGATTATATCCTCCTTAATAGCTTCATTATCCAGTTAATTAACATTCTATACTTTTTATACTCTAAATACAGACAGAATTAACTAACACGGAATTTGGACATTGATATATCCCAAAACCCTTCAATTACTAGCCCAGACCGTTGAGTAAGCCACATCACACCATCTAAATCTTCATGTCTGTATAACATACTGGAGATCATCACGTTTATACATGGCCATTTTAATCCCAAATTCAGATTCAGCCAAGCAAGTGATACGAGAATGGAGATGATTTGTCACCAAGGGAATTTGCATGTGGCGACATGCGGCTATATGGTTATGATATCATATCAAGCCATTATAGAATTGTGGCTTATGTATCTCTAAGTATGTAGCTGAAATCATGGAATTCTGGATTGGATACATTAGATGCATAGAAAATCTTCACAGCTCTTAGAAGGAGCTTGAGCAAGGACTGGAGGTTGATTTTTATCCTATAGATATAAAAAGGTAATATCCAACGATGTGATAGAATAAAAAAGAGTCGAGCTAATAAAAAGAGATAGGGAGGGGTCCGGCGCAAACGGTTGGTGATGGAGGCGGAGGGCGTCCCGAACGCTGGAGGTGGACCATTTCGACCTCACCATGGGGCTGCCGAATTGCAGTCGACATTTGGGAAGTAGGCACGGCTCTTTGGAAAAATAAGGAGGGCTTGGATCACCACATCTAGAGGCTCCCTGACACTGCTCTCAGATGATACTATTAGAGAGCAGTACCCCGAGACCACAATGTTGTACGGATGGAGCAGCGGTTGGTTCGCTGGAGCATGGAATGGATGGTATAGATTTGGACGGTGTGGCTTGGCCTGGTCTTCTGTTACAGAATGAAGTCAAAGAGTTCTGATTCTGACTGAATAATATGTTTGAAAAGTTTAAGGGGAGGATTGGAACGGATCAATCTTGGTCTCTCTTATTTAATACGGGGCTTGAGAAGACCTAAGCCGCTCTGTAACAGGCTTAAGACTTGTTTTATCTCTCCTTGCATTCAAGAGTAGATTTTTGTCAGCTTAGGTGAGTTTATTGTGTTTTATCTCCTCTGATTTAAAAAAAGTTCTATAAGGCGATTAACCATTCTATATGTACGTGTGGACCTAAGAGTGAATGCTTACTACTCATACTCGACTACGGCCTGATTTCAACAGGAGTTAAACAAAGTAAGTCAAATTACTACCCATTCCCTTGTTTAACACTTTAATAGCAACATTGGAGAGAAAGCCTCCAGAGGATGTGTAGAAAAGTCATTACCTCACAAAGCTGAGTTAAGTAATAGAGGTATCAGTTTACAAGGTGGGAAAAAAATTACTTAAGCCATAAAAGTAGTGTATAGTTTTACTAGAGAATCTTCGCATTGTTACTCAAATCTATCTTCATTCATCCCCGATGACTTTTTCATCCAGACTTTACTTTAGAGATTAGAGCTATTAAGTAAGCATTTCTGGAGAAAAAATAGGCACACTTCACAAACGTCCACACCTCCACATATAGAGCAAGTAAAATATATTAAGGAGATATCTAGATTTAACTATCACTTATATACTTCCTCTAATAAGAATATCCCTTTCTCTAGTAAATACCGACCGGACTGACTAAATACACTTAAGCCGTCTTTAACCCGCTCATCCCATGTAATCACTCATAAATCGACTGTCCGTCTATGATCAACCTCTTAGCACCTCATTCATTCATTTTTACATTCCTCACAATCCCCACTAACTTATCTTACAATTCAGTTCAATTTTATGCTTGAGGACAGGACGTTAATATTTCCTTCAAATTTTAAAATTAAGTATTTTCATAGCATTACATTCATTTTAAATTATTTGAAGAATTTAAAAATTGATTTGTGAAGTTTTCTTTTATCGTTAGAATTTGAATTGCTCAAGGTCAGTTGAATAATATTTTAGAAAAGTGAAAAGTGAATTGTGCTCTGAATTGGCTGGTGAAAGTATAGCCTCATGATAGGGGAACAATTTATACCAAAATTCTTTTTTTTCCTGAGATCAAGCTGCAACAGAAATCTAGTCTCATATACGAATGCAGTCTGAAATTTGTTTCTGCCAAATACAAAAATACCAAAATACCAAATCGTACCATTTACACAGTTACACAAGTCTAAATTAGATTTCAGCTTTTCAATATTCAGAACAAGGTCCATTTACTAATAAAAAACAATTTCTGCTTTAGTGAACAACTAACAAGACAAATACATTAGTTTAAAATTACACTTGAAGCAATTCAGAAGAGATTGGTTGAGCTGGATTTGATTGAGGTAATCAATGTGTACCAATCACCGATACAAATACAATACATTATCAACTTGTATTTCCCGTCTTATTGAATGAAAAGTGTTTAGTAACTGCATATTGTAAAGAGCCTGTCTGTGTGCCATCAAACTCCCCAGTGAGATTTGATTTGGTAGGCTTATTATTACCAGAGAGTATTGTTACTAAGGGTTTGGCTTGAATTTCATATAGAAATCTATTTGAAACAAGTCATTCTCACTTCTCGATTGTATTGTTGTGCTGGACAGTGGTTATTGGTTATTCCTTGGGAGTGATTCGAATTCGATTGTTATGAAAGAGTCCTTGTGGATAAATTATGTCTGTTGCTTTGTCGAATCATTGTGAACGGAACAATAGTGGACAAATTGAAAGTCAAGAGGTCGGTTTGACTATCTTTCAAGTGTATCTTTGTGAATGAGGTGAGGGATCATGATCATAAACGTAAATACACGTAATATGAAGCATTGAATTTTGAATATCATCCCTGTCATTTGATTACACAGATAGCTATCTATGAATTCTATGATGGAGTAAAAAGGGTTCCAATTTGATAATTGACCATCACAGATCGTTTTCTCCCCTGTCTGACAACCCTCTTTAAACAGATACATCCTTAGAAAGCTTCAGATAATTTGGATAGGTAGGCAGCTCACCACGGTCTTCAGATCTTTGGAAGATAAGTGAATGAACCTACACTTGAGTGTGTCAAATAGCAAATCATCCAGTTGTTTTGTGCCGCAGGGGAATCTATTGGTACAATGGCACTGTGAGTGAGCTGCCCATTTCTGAAAAAATCAAAGAATTTTCTAAAAGGCGTATCAACATCGTTCTTCTTATCATTATGGTAACTCAGGTGTGTGTGTATCATGTCATGTGCATGTTGCACGGCTATTCATATCGAGTGAAAGCTTTAAAAACACATTTCTGCTGACTCATGCCTTCTTTTGGACCATTCAATTACACTATGGTCTGCATGTTCGTTTCCTAAAGATTCCGTTTCGTTTGGTACGTACCATGATCAACGATTACATAGCATTGTGTATTCATCCCTGCCTTGCTGTGACCAAACTCTAAAAAAATCATATCTGATTCTTGTGACTTGTGAGATATGAAGATGGGGAAGGAAAAAAAGTTGCTGGAAGTGTTTAAAGTTTCACACTTCTTGAGAAGAGTCCCACATTCAAGTCCATGTGGTTTGACGTCTTCCTTTATTTCAGTGCATTAGGTGACACCTGAGACAAGCTCTAAAGTAACAGACAGGAATTCTTCCATAATGATAAATGCCTTGTAGACGATCTATTCTTAGATAGAATGTTTAGGCAGGTATGTATAATATGGGTAATGGGATGCACTATGAAGCAAGCACTTGTCTCAATGTCAAAGAAAAATGTAAAACATTCCATTGAAAATTGAAATTTAAAAGGGTTACTTTTGCCAAAGGCACTATCTCTATCCCTCCATTTGTAAGCAAGCATGTCCGTCTCTCGTACGTACTTATGGAAGGGAAGAGGCAGACAGATAGACGACAAAAGATAAGAAAAGGAAGGCACTTGAAATCACTAATGAATAGCCACTAGTTGTCGAAAAGTTACAGGTGAGTGGGCCTTCTTGTTATTATTCGTCTTAATTTCTGAGAGGACTTGATGGGTTGGAAGTAGAAGGTGAAAAAAGGTTAGAATTTTGAAACATTTAGGACAAAAGTTTCATATTTCCTCTCCATTGCTGCCTGTGGTGGCGATAGAGTGTGATAGCTCCTTTTTGGTGATGGAAACAACACCCTTTTCCCATTGAATAAATATTCACAGAAATGAATTCCTGATGGACAGCCAAAGGTCCCTAACGTCTCCTCTCTAAGCTTTACCAAATCTGTCACAATTTATCGGCAACTTACACGTTTTCTTGCCTGAGCGAGCAATATTCGAGTGGGTCTCAACTCTCAATATCCAGAACTAGTGTTGACTACAGACTACAAGGCACTTCAGCACTCTATAGCCGCAGCAGCACCAACTTCAGGGCTTGTGGTTCATCACCAGAAAAACAAACTTACATAAAAATAGAGATAACTAACCAGAACTTTACATGGAAAAAGAATTTTCCAGGGAATTTTAATCCCATGTTTTTCACCATTCATACAAATTACATGCATACATACGTAAACTTTGAAAAGAAAGGGATCAAACTTGGGAGTAAGATCGGGTGAATACGTAAATAAATAAGTTCCATTTTCTTCCCTCTGGTTAAGTAAATTTGGATGCGGTAATGCTATAAATTGCAAAGAAAGGACGAATGTCGTCCTTCTTTGTATATTTTTCAAATCCTTTCAAAAATTTCAGATCTTCAATAGGATTTAACATTCAAGTAGTTTGAATCGGTAAACAACATTAGGGCATTGCTTTCGCCAAAATTTAAGCCTATATTTCCACAATTACTAAACGTAAATATGTGTTGTTGTTGTGATGAATAAGCTTTTCAGCTTTGAGGTACTTCTGATCTGATATTAGCTTGACATTTTTTCTACACTCTACGATTTGCAGTCTGGGGTATGAAGGGCTTCATATGGATTACGTTCTTTATATGAGTTATGGTGTTATTTTGATGCGTTTTAAGCTTGATGAATTTGTTGTTTTAAAGTAATCTTGGACAAGCAAGCATATGTGTCGCCTTTTTACTTTGAGGTTAAAGCACTAGAGTAATAACTTTAAAGTACAAAGTATCTAAACTCTCTTTGAGTTTTTAGATATCAAATGACACAATTAAGGACCCTCCAAAAGACACTCTTCAATACAAGAATTAAAAAGAAACAGTTTTTGGATAAAGAATCCGTAGGCGTGCCTAACCACTTGAAATTGTAATGGATCTTTGGACAGAGGCGTGAACATGAGGTTACTAAATGAACCTTTTTGACAATCTCTCTCCAAGTATTATTATTATCATTTCATTATTTTTGTGGCTGAAATTTGACTGAAATTCAACACGACCTTCCTTTTGAGCTAGCTTTTCGAGTGTACTTAGAGCGTCCTTAAGGGTTCAGTTACAATTCAAGCCTTGTAGGGTTCACTTCTCACAGCTCATAGTAAATTTGTAAGTTTCATTCAGTTTATATTCTGGGGTGCGTTTCCTCTCCCTACCAGGTTTGAATAATGGAATGAAACCAGGTCTAAAAAATGAACAGGGAACTATAGGATAGACATGGAATGAAAAGAGGCAACATTTCGATACTCTTTTCATCTTTTGATGAAAAGGCAATAAGGATCCAACTCAGTGTAAGTTAGAGGGATGTTTCATGAAGGTGGTAGTGGTGGCATGGTCATTCGTATTGAAATCAGAGGTTAGAAAATACAAAAAACCAGAACAAAATTCAAAAGGTTGGGCTCATGAAAGAACCCAGGTCCTTGTTCCAGGACCTAGACCTCATACAATTCCAGAGGACCGTTTTATTTTATTGCCCTTTTGTATTTCATTTCACACATGTAGGTTTGAGGTTCTTGTTATTATATTATAAATATCACATACTCATAACGACTTATTACCATCCGTCATAATACCATCATGGTTAGTTTTAAGATAATATTTTAAGGTTGATAGTTAATATTTAGCATGAATGATGCACACACACGCTGAATGGGATATCAAACCAATAATTCAACCAAAAGGGATTGTTAATTTGTCTATCAGGTCTGATAATTATCATAACAAGAGGAAACCTTTTAACAAAAAATAGTTCTAAGGTCTGACAATGTTATGAAGCGATGCAATGAAAAAAACAACTACCAAGGGCAACTATAGACATTTTTTATACTGACTAGTGACTACAGAATAAAGTGTTGTCGGACAAAAACAAGTTAACCATTTACTCTCATACAAGTTGTTTTCCTGACTTCATAGACTTGAGTCATTAGCAGCAGCGTCAGAATTGTAATATCAAAATCCTACTATGACATCATATAAACTATCAACTATGCAGGGATGAACTAACGGCTAGAAGAATGTGAATATCCTGTCACCTGTGATTAATAATTTTATTATGATCATGATACTTGTTTTCATGAGGTGACGGTAGGCAGATTTTTTGCGGGCATAAATTATGTTATGATTCTTTACAGATTCAGTAAGGATTTCTGCTAGTTCTCCGTGACCGTGCGATATTTTTCACGAGTATGGTCTGGCGACTTTGCAGGAGTTCGTTCTCTTGTGTAATTGTGTATGCAATACACTCGAACTTGTAGAAAATTATTCTGAAAGAACTCGTCATTCGAAATTAATAATTTTTTCATAATTTCAAGTGTTGAAGACAATAAAAGAAAATAATTACAGAAAATATTGCCGCATGTAGAAAAAGAAAATTTCCAATTTATTATTGTAGTCGTTTGGATTTATAAAAGTTTTGAAATAATACACAAAAGTATGGGACAGTTGTTGTGCAGTCTAATCTTAAATTTGAATAGCACAGCGTGATTTTCTTTACTCGACATTTGAACAGATCTAATCGAAAAGGAGGATTAATTTTTAACAGGATGACTATATACTACGTACGTTTCATGTCCAGTGTCCCTGATAAAAAGTTGAAGTTTGAAAGTGACAACAGCTGAAGTTCGTGATTTCTTATTTTTTTCAATAGGACCGAAGCTGAATGAAAGTAGTCGACCACATCAAAAGAACCGTTGAATTTGAACGATTTGGACTAAAAGATTTTGAAAAGTGACATTTAACATTTTCGAGCTAAAGGGTCTCCGGAGTTTTGTGATTTGTTCCATCCGTGTGTTCCAAAAAGCATCAAAATAGCTAACATCCTGGCTTTCTCGTCGTTCGGGAGTGGGGGTGCCGGACACGCCGGAGGCGGTGTCCCACCCCCAATGTCGTATCTCAAGTCATCACCCTACACGATGAACGGGCTTGGACTCACTGTGTCACCAATGGATATGCATTCATCCATGGGCTACCCTCCAGGTGAGTGCAGAAGCTACTATGACATAGGTAAACCATGTTGCGTACTTATAAAACTCTTAAAAACTTAAATGCTCTTAAGAAGTCATTAATCCTTTAAAAGTTACTTAGTCTGTGTGAAATTTTTACTTTTTGATGGGATAAAGACGTAACTTCTCATAAGCCTTCCGTTTCATACCTCAGTAGATTTAATACCTAAAATTACTTGAGAGAATTGTTGGGTCCAAGCTCCTCAAGTTTTAGTCAACTCCTGGGAAAATTTCTCTCAAGAGTCTATTCTTGGTGGATGAATATTGGTTTAAAAAGGACGGGAGATAAAACTCCGAAGAAATGACAGAAATTCTGTCAAGATGAAAAATTAAGCCATCTCTGGTGTCACCTTTCACGTGAAAAAGTTCCACCGTCGTCATCCTAAATGCATGGCCAGATTAACTTTAGTACATACATGAGGAAGTGTGAGGATTTTATTTTATAACTCCTCTAGCTGCATGCATATGAAACAAATACACCAGAGACTAAATAGCAGACCCAAATCAACCATCCAAATACCCAGATCTAGAATCCAGAACTAGGCAGGGCCATTGGTGCATGAACCCTAAACTTGTGTAGCTCATGGAAAAAAACTAAAGCACTTCTTAAGTTCTTGTAGAGCCATTAGTGTTTTCCCTGAGAAAAAAACGAGAAGGTTGTCTGTCAGTCTATATAATATTTTATACTTGAGGTTGAATGTGTTGAATGTGAAGTGCTAGGATCTCGGATGATAGTATCATTTGATCGATCAGAGAAGTGTGAAAAAGCGTTGACATTTTTTACTCTCTCCTAAAAGCTAAAATTATTGTCAAGTGAAATTCTTCTGCTAGCTTAACGTCTTTAATCCTCCTGTCTCTTCAAGATTTTTTTTTGGCTTCATCTTCTTCACCCCTCTTCTCAAGAGAGAATCTTTGATAGGAAAATCTATCTCTTCAAGTAGTAACAGAATCTACTTTTTAATAAAAGCGTTTTTTCTCATCATTTTATACTATTGCCATACGCATAGTGATAATGAAAGTAAGCACCAAACGGTTGATATTCTAGAAACATCACAATATGAAAGCCTACATAAAGAGTTAGGTACATTAGGACAAGTTATGTAAACGAAATCCACAACCTTAACCTACATAGTAGACGCTACACGCGGCTGGACGAGTATTTGTAATCCTCTGCAATCATAACTGATGCACATCTAATTCGAATGGAAATGCGGATTGGGTAGAATATAAAATCAACGCGTACGATGGACAAATCATTCGATCGTGATAACAATAATGCGTAATCTTATGCACTTTAAGCACATTAAAACCGGCTTTGACGAGTTTTCATTTAACTTGGAGATTCCTTTCCTCCTACTTGATTTCTACGAATGGAATTGGAATATCTCTACCTTTGCTTTTCTGTTTCGTTTACGGAATCTGTAGAGTTAGTAGTTTCATCACGATTTTAACAGATTATCGGGTTTGGTTGTGTGAATGTCAGGCAGGTTTTCAAATGCATTTCAAATACAGGCATACCCTTATATTCAGTAGTATCTTGAATCTTTACTTGTAAACTATTTGCCTTAATTGACGTTTAATCAAATACAATTTTCTTCTTGTTTGTTTAGGATCTGCCCCTCGTAAGCAACGAAGGGAGAGGACTACATTTACGAGGGCCCAGCTAGATATTTTAGAATCTCTATTTGGAAAAACGAGATACCCAGGTGAGATTTTATAAAAATTATTTAGCTTCCATGTCTACCAGCACACTTCCAAGATTCTTTACCCATTAATTGAATAATATTTGTGGAGGAAACTGTAACCGAAATGCCTTATTGATTTGTTCCAGATATTTTTATGAGGGAAGAAGTCGCACTAAAAATCAATTTACCAGAGTCGCGTGTTCAGGTAAGACATTACTCTCCGTTCTTTAAGAAGCCATAATATCTAACATTAGTGTCATATCAATTGTAACTCTAGACAGCTCATTTCTCATACGTAGAAGTGTCGCTAATAATATATATAGCAGGAATTTCCATAAGAATAGTCACGAACGTGGTCTTTCATGGCTCGATGTATCTTTAACTTGTGGACTAAAAATATTTCAAGCATTTATTTCCAATTGAGTATTTAACTTTGGACGGTGGCCATAATGATTTAGCAATGAATCGATGAAAAATGTCATTCATGCCTTGGAATTGGAAATGGATTTGTATTCAACCATTGATCATACTTCAGGTTGTAACAATGAAATGGCAAGATGCTTGAAATTTTGCACCGTCATCTTTCAATGTTCGGGTGTTCATATTGTCAACGAGGATGACTCTATGTCTTCTCTCATTCTTGATTGGAAATGTAACGGTTTTACTTGAGAGTTATTCAAGAGTTCATAATAAAAATCTAACAGAGAGAGGGAGGGGGAATCAAGCCTTCCTCTTACTGAAAGACCACGGATGAAAGAAATATTTTCTCTACTGTACTTATTTTGACGCAATGAGGTGTGTTTCGATCTTTAATCATCTTTCAAGTTTGAATTCGAGCCAATGGATTCCTTGCTGTAAATGCTTGAGATTTCATGCATAGTTGTTGGTAGTTGTGATGCGAAGCCTCTCCAAACTGATGTCGTTTATTGACGGATCATGCACTTGAATGGATTCTTGAGACACGCTAGCTATTGCTGCTACTAATATGGACTTTTCTCTTCTGGTTGGCAACCCTGATTTCTCACCTTTATTGCAGGATGTCTTTTAATGTTTCCCAAAAAATATTCCTCTTTCTTTCCTTGTTTACTTCCTTGATATGGACAGTTAGATAGTATTCCAGTCTCTCTTTGTATACGAGTTGATGGACAAGCATATAAAAACCCACTTGAGAGTCTTCCGATTCCTTACAATTGAAAAAAACCGACCATAGACCAAAATGAACACAGCAATCAATTATCGAGACCGAACCGCATATGGCTCTTGCAAAAAGTGACCGCACTGTAATATCTAAAAACTCTAGGCCTTCTGAATTAGAAATATTGGAATTCTAGGGAGAAGCCGTGAAAACTTGCAGGGCTGAGAATCTCAATCAGCATTGAAATGTTTGGATCCTACGTACAATTTTTGAAACATGAAAAATTATTCTGAAAGTCTGGCAAATTTTAAAGGAAAAAATCTATTCCACCTTTTCGATGAAAAATTCTGATTGAAACATCTCCAGACTTACAAATAAGTCTGGAGAGTAGTCAGCAATTGAACGACTAAAATGTCAGTAATATGAAAATGATTATTTTTGTACGTGCTGTGCAACAATGAGCTGAATGGTCGGAGATGTTTACACAAGTAGATGCCCTTTTCGCCTTTCGGTGCTGCAGACCGAAGTAATTTCTGTACTAAGTAATTGTAATTTGCACGGAGGGAAAAGAAAACGGAAGGGAAGGGCTCGTCGTATCAATAAATAAATACGTGGAAGTTATAAAGGGACCCTTTGCCTTTCTTGTTCTCAGTTCTCTTTAAAGAGAATCCTTAGGGCATATTTATTTCTCCTAGGTAAATTACAAAAAGAAAATGCCCCTCCGAAAGTTGGGCATATGTGTGTACAAATATTGTTCTATTATTCACTTGTCTAATTTCGGGAGCTAGAGGGATTGTTGTAGATTCTTGATTGTGCGTCTCCTTTTGGGAAGTGAGCCAGTTCTTCACAATTTGATGAGTCATTTTACATTCTTCCATTTCTCTTGAAAGTTTCTTTAGCATCAATTTATGCCCGTTGCACTCGCAAGTCTTTAGCACTCACAAGAAAAATAAATTAGGGCTGAATGTTTAGGTTTGGAAAACTTTAGAATATGAAATATCTATATCGGAGAATATTATGTCAGACATCTGAATGGAAGGGAGGAAGGAAAAATAATGGAGGAATGTTTTAGTGTGTAATGCAGTAGAATAACCCTTTTGAATTTTATTAGGGGGTAATAATATCATCAAACTTTACAGCTACTATAACCAAGTCTGCCTTCATGTCTATAGCTCTATTGATAGCAAAATGGCTCACAACTCTCGGTATAAATTATAGGCACGTTGTGAGTATGTACGAGGATGGGGATGGCGAGTGTTAAATGTGATAAAGTCATTAATCACATCTCTTTACGTATTTTTGACTGTGACGAGCCTCATTTCATTTTTCACAACATGAACACTGAGAGCCGAGAGGGCTGACGTCAACTCTACACAGGGATTGGATTGAGGATTGCTGGCTAATTCAATTGGTCCTGATAGGATATGATGACGGGACTCCCTTTGGCATCGTTAATAGCAACTTAGCAAACATTGGTTGTATGGATAGATAATGTGTGATGTGGGATGCAGAAATTGGGCTGGGATTTCGGCTTCTGATTCTGTTTGCAGATTGTCTCTGATCTCTTAATTCAATAGATAGGGTCAATCTACTAATGCCATGCATTTCAGGCCTGGGGCTTTTGAGCTTTTGCGTCGCTAAATAGTTAATACTTTTTGTAGGTTTGGAATTCTAAACAACACTTGATGTGTCAGAGAGTAGGAGATCAACGATAGGTTTACTGCTCTTAACTATTAGTGTTATCAACTCTGCTAATGGTTCAGATGCTCTTTTTCAACCATTTAATAATTTGGGGTGACAACCACCCAATATCAGGGGATTTAACCTTTCAGGCGGGTTATATTGGATTAACTGACACTTGATAAGCTTAGTTAGTAACACGAGATGTACATTTCCGGGAAAAGGGTTTTAAAACTCATGGGTTTCCCATTGAATACTTGAACAAGTCTGGGTCCTGAATGCGGAATATTGTAACACAAATTATGTAGGTGGTCGCCAGAAAGTCTGTCATGTAAAATTCAATTCTTTATCCGTTAAGGGTAGGGCAGGGCTTGGGCAGTTAAGCAGGTGTGTGCATATCTTTGTAATCATGATTGTCATCCTATTTCAAAAAAGGCTTAAAAAGGCTTAGTCCATTGTCGCTGATAATGTGTTTGATTTTGACCTTACTGTCTTTTACAACTTCTGTACCCATGTGAGTGTACTTCAACCTTACCTTACATTCTTCATAAGCCAATTTGGTTTTTTACAATTATTATCCCTGGTCATTGGGCGGTACAAGGTGGAAGTGTACAATAATGTATGCAGCTGCGGTTCATAAATTGTAATTCCAGTTGCACATCCAAGTTATTTTTATCATTAGATATAGTGTCAAGTCTCAGGTGGCTCTTTCATTTCATTCAAGAATGAAACGGTATCTCTCAGTTCCGGCTGTGGAATAATAACTAATAATAAATAATAACAATTCTCAGAAACAAGATCCTGCAATAGTTGACACTGGCTTGTCAACTTCTCACTGTGAGTGATAAGTGTACAGCTAATTCTTCCTGTGATTTCCAATGGTATCCAATCCACTCACGAGTGTAGCCTATGTTGACATCCTGTATAAGGCCAACGTTTGCTTTCCACTATCAACTATTTGTCTAAGATCTTTCTTCGGAGCCTCGAGTTTAAATTGATAGATGAATGTCGGTGCCCTTGTCACCTGGCAGTTTGTCTCTTCAATGCTCATGCAATACCCACCGTTAAATTGTCAATTTTCCTAATAAACACAAAATTTTGAAAAAATCACGTACACTTTTGTCCCTATTTTGGACCCAAAATTCTGCTAACATCATTTCATATACATGTACGAGGCCAGAGCATGAATTTTGGATGTTGACCGAGCCAACCATAACTCCTTATTGAACCGTGATAAAGGTTTGTTAGTCCGTCATCCACATCCTGGGAATCAGCGTGAGTAAAGATTGAAAAAGGGAAGCTGTAAAACTTTCCTCAAGTCCAATCTCGAAGACGGAGAGAGCCATGTTTAATTTATTTTCTGTAAGGAGGATGGAAAAGGAATTGTGTGAAGATGGACTTCATTGTCATAGATAGACTCCTCCTTAGACTCTCTTGGAGATGTTTTTGGGGCATGACCGTGCATAAATTATCTCTCCTCTTCCTCCTTGTACATTCTTTCTGGAAGATAATACTATTTTTTCAAGCCCTATACAACTTATACTTTGGTAGAAATGAATCGAATAAATCTGGTCGAGTGGGTATAACCGTAATATGTCGTTGGTACAATATCATCTATCACACTTTTTTATGAAGTGAGCTAAACGATATAATTCAAATCCAGTAGCAAGGCCCACCATAGTTCAAGAATAACTCATAAGGAAAATGTATACAGTTTGAAACTTTGAAAATACTTTACTGGTGGCCCAAGCAATTTGTTTTGAACCATTCGGTTAGAAACTAGAGATAATCGGACAAAAGTCCTCAGGATGAAATGTACGTGACCTATGAATGCAAAGTTCAGAAAGACAAGAACCTATATAACTGGTATGATACGATGACTCTGAAGGAATATCAGTGTCACATTGACCTCTTTCTTATTTCTTTATAATGATGATTTAAATCCGACTGGAGCGGTAGCCACAATAGAGATGAGCGGATTATGGAAAACAAAATGCATGACAAAGTCACCAGAAGCTTTTCCATGATCCCTTAAGAAAGCTCGAAAGGATTTTTGTTATTGTTGTACCTTGATACAAGAATAACATGAATATAGGGACATGTACAAGGGACTTGTAGAATGAGACGACGACGCTTCTTTATAAGGGAGAGCATATTCTGATAATAAAATTAAGAATTTTACTACCAAGGAGCCATCCACTTGAGTAAATATATTTAATGCTAATCGGATAACTCCCCGACTTATCAGCTTAGGCCGAAGCTCACCCTACAAAGTATAACATTAAGATTATTAAGAGCAAGTTAATGGAGAGCAAATTATTAGCTCCTCGACTTAATAAAGTGACAAGTGGAGATAAGAGAGATAATCCTTTGGTCTTTTGCAATTTTACGATTTTTTCTTCATTTCCTCAAGTATTTATCTTCTTTTGTCCTTAAAACAGGTTTGGTTCAAGAACCGACGGGCAAAATGCCGTCAACAAGCCAAGCAGGCCACTCATTCAGAGAAAACATCAAGTACCAGTAAATCCAAGAAGCTTAAGTCACCTATCACCGTATCATCCTCAAATAATAATAACAACAACAATAGCGCAAGTAATAACAACATTACAAGTAATAATCAATCCATAATCTCGCATAATGTCAACCCTCATCATAACTCCACGAGTCTTGGAAATAGTCCGGATGTGTCCCAGTCTCCACCTTCAAGTTTGCACCCAAATCATGGCCAATCTCACGGAGGACCTTCTGGTCATCATCCAGCATTGAACAATCATCGTGACTCCCCGTACAAATTGCCTACGTTGACCTCCTCAAATGCCACCTCATCCTCCTCCGTGTCAGCCTCAGGAATCAATCATCACTCCCTTGGAGCAGCCATGAACTCCAGTTCTTCCATCGGATCCCACTTACATCATTCCGCCAGCAATGGGTCCACCCCGTCCTCAGCGGGCTATGGACTTTGGTCAACAACATCTTTAAGTCCCATGGGTGAACTTATGTCCTCTCAAGGTAACCAGAGCTCTTGCTTTTACGTAATCCTCCGAGTCCCTAATACCAATAAGCATTAGTAGTTATCAATCCAATTGAGATTATCCGAGACCCTCATTAGTTGGATTTACGGGGATGGTAATCCGATTGGCAACCCTTGATCTGAAATATTTAGGCTCGAGGGTTACTTATGATTGCATCATGGTTTATTGCATTAGCAGCTAGACGTATTGATTGAGTGAGACGATAAGTTCTAAAAGCCTTTGGATTTTGAACAATAACTTTTTGTTTTCAGGATCCCTGATGTCTTCGAATTGCTTGGACCGGTCAAACTACATGGGCAGTGGAGGGATGGGGATGACCATGAGTGGCCACTCTTCATCTATGGCTCATCAAGGAGCCTCTTCTTGTTACAGTCAAAACTATGGACCATCCTCATATTACTCTAATATGGATTATCTATCCTCTTCCCAGCTTAATGGGCCGGTAAACCACTTCGCTTGGTGAATATGATGTCATTAGTGCTTCAAGACCATATACCATTATGATATTCTTAGTGTAAATATTAGGTAAATTGTAGCACTCCTATTTAGTATTAATTTTATCCATTGTATTTTACCCTTTGAAAAGGACGTTGTAAACAAAGCTTGTCGATATATCTATACTACCCCCTCAACATCGATTTAAAAATTCTGAAAACCTTGTAGTTGTAGTTCGTCCAAGTATTTCATTTCAAACAATCCTCCCTACAAAATGTTTCAACCGAACTTAGAAATTAGAAATTCACGGATCTAGTGACTAGAAATATTGTACCATTACCGATTCCAAGTTATTGTTTATCAATTTCCACAAAGGATAAGTATAATATCAGACATGATCCAACGACGTTCATTTTATGAATACAAGTTTCTGAGGAATCAGCAAAGACTACGATTTGAAGTATACGAAGTAAGCAATTTATTTGTGTCTAAAAGAAAAGCAGGGAAAACATAGCAGTGGAAATTTGTGAAACTTCTGACAACAAGATAATCTAACTGAAGGTAGTAGTTTAGGTATGTACTGGGGCTTAGTTTACAAATTTACGGATACATGAAACAAATTCGAATGCCAAGCAGTGGCAATGATAATGTCTTGCTTGTACGTCATTTCATAAGATCCTGGAGACGGTAACCGAGCAATGAAGGAATCAAGTAAGCATTTGCAACCACAATAGTATGTACATGTAGCCACAGGCTCGTTGAAAGTTGTTTTGGTTGCCTTTCAAGCACAAGTAGAAGCTCAAACTCTCGTCTTATCCAAACAATGGAAATTATTTGATACGCATGATTCCATATTCCATGCCATAGGTGAATCAAGTGATGAATATGTCAACTCTGGGCCAAATATCCAATGGAATTAATGCGGAATCCTCAGGCTCACTAATACTTTCGAGATCAACTCCGCTCTCAATTGCTCCTATAGCCCCAGTCAGCCCAACGAGTTTAACACCAATCTCGAATGATTGCTTTGAATACACTTGCGGTGATAAAAACTGGAAGTATCAAAGTTTTCAGACGTTATGAAAATACAAATTTTACCATTTTAACATTTCCCCAGCTGCTGGAAAGACAAAAAGTTTGCTGTCCCTCTGACCTCACGAAATCCAGACAACAATCTCTGCTATAAATTTGATTTCCATTTGCTAAGACGTGAACATTAGAATTGCCCACTGTATCATCATAAAGTTTAATAGAGGGGTGGATAGTAAGAAGATGTATGTTATTAATTTTAAGTAGGTGTCAGAGATAGCGTTAATTGTAATGGGTATATGTGCTCGAGTGGTTTCAATGCAATTTCACAATGGGGTAAATGTACAAATAGTATGTGAACAATATTTGTGTAAGGTTGTGTATAAATCTGTATACATAGTAATGTAATTTAATATTATTATATCATATTTCCCAGCGTTTATGTATCATCCTTCGTCAAAGGAGTAAACCCCCATAAGGAAAGACGTAAATCCGTGTGCCAAATAAACAAATGTGGATGTTTCTAAGTAAATCTTGCGTTTATTTCAATTCAATCCCTACCTTACGTTTCAGCTTGGGTACCTCATACTAAAATCTTACTTCCGTATTGGCATCTCATCTAAAGCGAAATGCTCAACTTGAGCTTAAAGGAAGAGTAGAATTTATTTGAAAGAGATTTATGTTGTTGATGCACATCTTCAGCTTTTTGTTTGTCAGAGAATGAGAGGATGGGAAATGTATGGATATTCATATATTCATGAGGAAATGCCAAGGGGCAATAATCCCATGACAGCATTGCCCAGCCAGGAGTATTTGCAAAGAGAAAGTTGACACTTTGGACCAAATATATTACCTAAAGCCGTTGGATAGAAATTGAAACTTAAAAACCCAGAAGAAAATCTCCTTTGGCCTTCCACAGTGACAGTACCGAAATAAGACTAACAAATTATCGGGAAGACAAAATACCCGATTGGCCATTTTCTACTAGTGTCTCTATTTTCCTTGTGATGTATCGACCACACTGTACGTGAACTACTGTGGGTATCACACTTTAACCTAAATAAATAAATAAATACTAGGTTTACAAAAGGGAAAATTTCAACGTTTTACAGTTTCCTGAATTTTTTATTATTTTTTTCAACAATTCATTAAGATTGGCCGATGTGTCATTAATAAGGGTAATGCTTAGTCATAATAACATACCACGTTCGTTTAACTTTACAGATAGGAAATAACCTTCTCCGTCACAGATTACAACAAGACCAAGGATTAAAGCCACCGTCACTTGGAATTAGCACAGTGTCAGATTACAGTACAGCAGCAGTAGTTTAAATATGTTCTTGTGACGCTATATACATCAGTTGGGCATTTGAACCAAAAAAATGTCAAGGTTTGGAGTATCGTCATAAAATATGATTCATTTCGTCATCACGCTGCTCAATAAATTATAATACCACTTTCAAAAAAGGTATTGCCAATTAAGATTACTGAAGCAGACGGAATTACTGAAATATTTTCATGTGACTTTTCACACAACTATCGATCCGAACTCCTAAGATCCTTTTTCCAACATTTTCTGGCGAAAGCGATACGGCTGGGGCTATATGATACAGTTAAGCATCTTACAATGCATCATTACTTATCTTTACGAGTACACATATTTAATTTAACTTTATGTTAATACCTGTTGACACGTAGATTATTCAAAACGGCCACTGGTCAGCGTCGTTCGTCGAGTATTCACTGTATTTAATCCCCATTGGAAATCCGTCCTTTATGAATTCCGTTGGGAAGGGTAGCCCAAATCCAGTCAATGTTTTGACGCACACTAGAAACTGTGCCTAATCAAGATATCGTCGTATCATTTAACTTGCTGACAACTCTAGTTTGCCAATCTGTGGATCTTGAATCCCTCCGTCATCTGTGAAAATACTGCCGTGAAGGGACACATCATCAAGCTTAAAGAGAGACAGATGATGATGAGGGAGTTTTTCATGTAAAAGTAACCGAGCAGCCCACAAATTGAATACCATAAACTTTTCATCACTCCTGATAGTTCTGATGAGGGACATCCGTCTCCAGCTTTACTCAAAATGATGAGGAAGTCCCAGAGGGACCTGGATTTAGGTAATAATAAAAGAGATGCCAAGCCAGTCCAAAAACTACCCAAACTAAGTCATACATAATAGATATATTTAATCAACAAGACCAACCAACCAGACTAACTTGCCATACCACCCTCTCAATTCCATGCCTCAACTTTTATCTAAATCCCATCCCATCCAAATTCATCCAATCTCTCTTCATAGAATTTAAATTCCAATTATTTCCTGCTTTCTCCCAAAATGCCTCTCTGATTCCCAGCTCTGTTAGCCAAAATTAATTACTCAACATAAATCTAATCATCCCATTCGCGGAAAATAATGAAATCTTTCACTCATTCTATGTGTACTAATGCATTTTTATTTCGTATTTCTTGCTTTACAAGTATCCACAAGGTGTACAATAGGTTTCAAGTATCAATAGTCATCTGAAGTTCAAGTCAATGTGGCTGCTACGCGAACAGTGGCAAGGAAATATTATCCGACATGGAGGTTACTAATTAAAAACTTAATACGCTTAAGGAAACATGTTTATAAACAAATTATAAATAACAACATTGCACGTTGAGCTGCTTGATTCAAAATATCTGAAATCAAACGAGCATCTAAAGGAAGAAAAAAACCGGACCATTTAATGGTTTTCTTTAATATCCATTCTACGTGCAAAGCAGCTATAGAGAGATAATTACAATTAAGCGTTCAAAAATATCATTTCGTCAGGAGTGAAACACAGCGTTGCTAGTAGTATTGCACATTTCGAGAGATTATACTCATATTATTTCTATCTGGGTTTAACTGGCACTATGGAACTTAAATCTGTTCGTCATTACGCAGCACTAAAATATTCACACTAATTCATTATATTTGATGATAATTGATATTAATGATTCGTCAATAATAAAAATGTAATAACTAGTATTGTAAAGCTCTACTAGAAAATACGGAACATTTTAAAACTTAAATAACATACAATGGAATCATAAACACTAGTGTAAAATTATTTATTCGATTATCCTTAATAAAAATGAGACAACGTATTTTTGCCATGTTCAAATTTTAAGTTGAAAAAGTCTAAAGCCAGTTGATTGTGTTGTGATAAAGTCAGTGGTACATATGCATCATTCTTTGATAACGGTCACAAGCTCTTCCCAGTAGCACATCTTATTTTAAATTAATACCATGCTAAAATTTCTACTCTTCTAAGCGTAACTTAGTACGCGGAAGTGTCAAAAAATTAAAGACACAATCAGTTTAAGTAGAATCCCAGTAAAGAAGCCTCGTAAAAACGGCTTTTTAGTCGAGCATAACAAAATTAATCGCAAGCCAGCAGTTCCGAGGCGTTAGTGCGCTTAATATTTTAAGTAGATTAAAAAACCCTCGACCTTTCCAACATTAATCATCCAAAACAGTTAACTATTGCTCATCTATGCTGCATTATGGTAGCAGTTGGTAAATCTATGTGAGTTATTCTACTTTAGAGCCAGGTCGAAGATTTAGTTTATCATCCAACTATAAGAAAAATGCATTCTCTGAACCCTGACTTCTTGAAATTTCTGCAATAATAAGTTTACGTCCTTTTTTGCACGGGTTTGTCACATTATTTTAGCTCAGAAGTTCAAACCGTCAAAGCTGTTAGGTTGTTGCTCCAAAAAATTACTGGATCATACAGTTCTCCTTCCCAGAATTTCTCGACATATCAGCAACGCTTATGTCCTTCTCAATTTCTTCATCCTCTTCAATCCTGTAAAAAAACATAATTTATTAACAAAACTTGTAACAAATTAATATATTAATATGCTGACAGCTTCTGATGGAGTTGGGTTGACTACATTAAACGCACTAGACGAATGGGAATCATTTACAATGTACAGCGTGACGATTTCCTTAAACAATTTACCAGAAATTGACAATGGTTCAACAACCAAAGCATAGCCCAAGTGGCTAGAAGGATTAAACTTTCTTGAGAAAGTATTCCATTACTCAGAAGGAAATGAGAAAACTAAAGAAGTTTCAGATCCGTTGCCACGTTTTCTACAAAATCCAAAAGGAATGAACTAAAGTAAGGTTGGGAGATTCATTGTTAGCATGAATCTAAAGAGTTACATTTACGAGGGAGCATAACAACAATGCCTTCTCCCTTCTAACAAGGGCTCACTGTATTCTTTTTATTCATTTCAGCTTCAACTCTGCAGAGAGATAAATGATAAATTCAAAGTATCTCAGATCTTCTCTATTCATCACCAACTGTGATTCTCCGTCTATATAGGATGGAATGAATAGATGCGAAAATAATCCGCTTAGCCCATGCTTTGTAGAATAATTTGATGAGAAAACGCAATGTGCAGATCAATACAACATGAACATGAATCTTCCCAGTTATTCAGACACACTAAACTATTGGCAAGAATCACGAATAGCAAAGCAATAGCTAACAACACATATACAAGAATTACAATTATATCTCTGTATTAAAAAAAACTTAAACGGATGACGGAAAAGTTGTCCATCCCAAATTTTAAACAACACCATATACGAGTATGCCCACTTTGGACAAATTTCACACCATTCGTGAATGGAGGGCTAAAAAATACTCCGTCAAAGCGACTCTTACGCAGTAAATAAATAACCCTACCGGATATTTTATGGTGCTAATAAATGAATTTGAGATGAAGTTGAACTACCATTTGTTACGAAAACAACATGTGCCACAATTTCAAATGTGTCAAAAGGAGGTTGCTTTAGTACGTGCGTACATATAGACTTTGTGGTGTTAGCAGTTCTGATGGACTTTCCCTCCACTCACCATTCTAAGGGGTGAGATATGAGAAGCTATCAAATATTCACGATGTTTTAACAGAAGTAGCATCACATCTCAATCCTCCATCCAACTTCCATTAGCTGGGGAACTCGAACGGACTCTGGATTTTATAAGCCAGACGTAGACAGACAATTCAATAGAAACTAAATCCCAACTTTTAGCCATTCACAGGCCCGAATGCTTATATACCATAAGTAGTAAAAATACTTGTTAAAAAAACTCTCCTGATAATACTTTGTTCACGTGTTGGCAGCCCCACAGGACGAAATATGACCTCTCTAGGTCACGCGTCAACCCACCACCCTTTCAACAACATCAACTAAATGAGCAGTCGAACGTCGAAGCCAAAGAAATCACTCACCCCACCCTATACTATCCTACCCTATGAAAAATATTATTCAATCTGTGGGACACAGTTCCTAGTTTGGGCTGGACCCTCTCACAAATTATTAAATACATACAATTTTACATTTTAAAACCCTCTCATGAGAAACTTTCGTGAATGATGTTGGCAGCATTGCATCTAGTGGAAATGGGAGACCTGTCGATGAGATTAGCGATACGCGTAGCAAGCTAATTGTGTTGAAAATTCTACAATTAAATAAAACAGGATAAAGTTATTACTGAAACATAAGATCTTATCTAAAACCAAATAGAGGGGTTCAGTTTTCCCATCTCATTAAATGCTGAGGGTGTTTGCAGGGAAACCGAACCCACCAACAATTGACAACTATTGAAACTAGGCACATATTATTGGCCACTGAACGCTACGGATACTTAAAACTCCATTTGATACAAAAGGATTTGCAATCACATCACACACATCTCAAAACTCTTCTGGTAGCCCTTCTAATTTTCTCAAACTGGTTCAACCATCATATATGCTTGTAATATGAGCTGGCCAATACACACAGATTGAAAGGATATTTTTGAAAAGAATAACAAGAACTGAATATCCCTATTCATAAATCAAATGGAAACAGTATTCACTAAACTTTTCACAAACAACAGGAATACAAATGTAAATGCAAGTTGACACTGTCACCATTTCCTGCCAATCTCAAATCCCATTTAAAATTTTATAGATAAAATTCACCTAACTAACTATGCAACAATCCAATAAGTTTAAACTGGCTTTACAAATAATAAAGAGGTTCAGTTTACAAAATTCATTAGAAACATTAAAGGCATGAACGATAATGGTTTCCAATAAACTGTTTCCTCTTCCTAAGTGCAAACATGATCAAAGTATTATCAAATGCCACTGCCAGATTGTCAGTGTTGACATAATTCATCGAAACACATTCTTAAAACAGAAGCAAAATATCCTTTCTGTAATCAGAGGCAAAAATAGTGTGTGTCGCTCCCCACTGAAAATTACTTTTATGGCTTTCTCCCATCGAAACCTTAAAGAAGACAACCATCGCACGCAAACCTTTGACAGTAGCCGCAGCCTGGAATAGTTAAATGACTAATTTAATTAATCTATCGATCATCTTCTGACATCGACCTTGGAAATTCCAGAAAATTCTCAAGCACTCCAAAACACTATGGGTTATGCATTAAAAAATCTCGACCCTTTCTAACTACAGCAGATATTTAACGATATGCTAAAGCTCTTGATTTTATAGTAAAATTTTGATTTTCAGACAAGATTTTTGCATTCGGACTATACAAATGCCACACGAAATAAATGTTTCATCCTCACACAATAAAAATCCTTACATTTTGATCTCACATCGTTTCATATAAATTCACACCATGTCATTCTTAGGACACACAGATCCAACTCGACCGGAACGGCGCTGGCACCCTAAGGGTCTGTCATTTCATAAATCAAAATATTTCACGTTTCCGGTTTTAAAACCTTAATCCGGTTTAACTTTTGTGTGTGCTTCTGTGTCCTGTCTGTCCGGCTTAGCTGCTTTCCCAAAAAAATACGTGTCACCTGCCGCTCTTTCCCTTCCATTCTAAATCCTATACAATTCTATTTCACCGAGTATGACCAAGTCCTTTTGGATCAAAGTTTTTTAAAGTTTTGATTTCAAACAATAGTTCTCTAGATATGCACCCCACCGGGTAGGTGTTTGGCTCAATTACAGGCATCATCCACCACGATCTTTTGATGTAGAGAAACGCCTTCAGGTAAGATAGCATTTCAATCCTCCTCTCATCCTACCTCTTCTTTTGACAAAGCAACAATCAACCCAATTATGATCTAGCATACAAAGAAGCTTTACGAACTTACTGAAAGGTGTATAAAAATAAAATAGCTGCTAAAAAGACAACAATATTCCTTATTCAACAAAGATCAATATGGGAGGGTGGAGGAGATGCCTCCCATTCTTATCGTTAAAGCAGTTATCAACAATCGGTACAGGAAGACTGTGTGACGGCTGTTAAATCGAGTACGACAGCCCAAATCAAAAAATTTCACGGTACCCATGAATAGCCTACCCCTCTAGGCAAGAACATCCTTGCATTGGTATCTCATAGTCTTCCAAAATATCTTTTGGCTTGGATCGTACAATTGAGACGATCACTATTAGAAAGGATATTCATAAAATATTTGTGTACACAGCTGAGCCCCTTTGCACAGCACCGATTCAAATCATCTCATCTTCCATACACGACATTATCACTCAAAGGGCAGGATCAAGTATGTATCGAAATCATAGGAAAAGGCTACACTTTGAAAAAGGGTTTTTGTAGGCCCACAGCACAGCAAAAGGTTCGTTTTCAGTAAGGTGAGGGTGTGTACACATTCTGTCCGAATGAAAAAGAATGCCTTTGTCTGATCTTGGGAACTACTTCATATTTACACAGGGCAGGTATGCATGATATTGTTGAGGAATAGAAAACTCCCATGGGGATGAGTATTTGATGGAGTAAATAAATACGAACAAATGATGTCAAGACACGCTTCCATCAGAAACTGACAGGTTCAATTTAAAATGAAAAAGTTTTATGGTATAAATAACATCAAAGAGCACTTACGCTTTCTCCTGGTCATCCAAGTGAGTGACGAGTTCATCCCGTTGGTTGACAACGTTGACGAGTTCCTGCAGAAGAAGGGATTCTCTCACACGGTCCGTGTCTGTCTTCTGGCTCTCTAATAAATAAATAAAATAAGGAGAAAGATGAAATTCTAAGCATTTCCCTCTCATATTTTATAATGCCCAGCAATTTTACCTTATTCAATATATACATTAGCTACCTCCTCTCCACTTAAGGTGAACAACATTCATTGTTAAGGACAATTCAAGTGCGGGAGAAAGCCCAGCTTTCCCCACGACAATCCACTCTTCCTACTAGTTCCTATTAACTCGTAGTGCCACTTATAACCATCCCAATATAAAACCATATCCGCCCTTTCCCTCCCATGTCCAATATGGACAAAAAACAGCCCCACACAAAACTAAACGAACAAGACACGTGAGAAGACCCTCTTGAAACAACCGGAACTTGAAAGCATTCACCCTCAATTCTTTCACCACACACTCCACTCAGGCCAGACTTGGTGTCACTATCACCTAAACTTCCAAGAACACGACAGGTCATACCTCCGTCGATTTGACTTACTCTATTCTCCCAAATTCTAATTCCCGAACTTTCTTTCCCTCGCATCAACTTTTTAAATACTGACGAGCAGAAGGGTAAAAAATTGAAGTGGTACAGACTGAAGTCAAGGCAATAATGTGAAGACTTCGACAATGGGAGGACGAGAGAGAACTGAGTGTTTAAAGGCATCAAGCTATATATAGAGGAGAGACTATGAGGAGCTTATTTCGAGCAAAGAGCATTAGAGAAGAGGATATAAAAGGCTAGACACTGGGCGTAAGATACATTTTAATAAGACAAACCATAGAGCCGATTTACGGCACCCGCAATAAGGATTGCATTTGGAAGGGATCATTGCATACTTACACAGTCCTGTCATAACATAATACCACGGATTTATCATTTCCATTCCAAGTCTCCAAGCTCACATTCTTTACACTCTTCGGTGATCATTCCCAAACTCAAGTTATACGGAGAGCTCCCGAACTCTGTAATAGTTAAGTCTCTGACATCATCAAATTATATATGTGCTCGCTCTCTCTCTCTCTTTTATAGAAATGGAGTAAGTTCTAAGGAGTAGTAGCCCCATAATAATCCATTCAATCTCTGGTACACAATTCAATATCTAATCCGATGAGACGAAATAAGACTCTTATTGTTAGCCGTGCCATTCGAACTTGTAACAGTAACCTGATGAGCCCTAACTGCATGGTGCACCTATATTGCAATTCATGTCTCTCTGTCTTTCTAACGTTGTTTACTTTTTTTTTAATATTTAAAAATTTATCATCAGGACTTCGGGATATTTACAAACTTCCTTTATAAGTGGAATATATATTGAGCTGAGATCTTTGTGCATGGATGCACTAGAAAATTACTTTATAAGAAGCTGCGTGTGTACGTATTGCATACAATGCTTCAGCACGAGGGGGTAAGAATCAGTTTCATACAAACAACTAGAAAGTCTTATAGACACAAGTGGAATTAGTATCCGGATTCGGGAGGGTTCTGTTGAGGGGTACCGAGACAAGAGGACCGGGCAACATAAGCGGCTTAAAGGTTCGTGATTGGCAATCAGACTAAAGTGAGAGGGAGTGGGCAGAGGAAGGCCTAAGAAGGCTGAATTTCGCTGAAATACGCATCTCAAATTCTGTACCAAACTTGACTTCATCTTATTCGATACATTGAATATGACTTTATAATATCAACTACTGCGTCCTTCAGAGCTATACCCTCTGTGTCTGAGCCAACCCATTCTCTTTTATTCAACATCTCTCTGCTCTGCTCTTCAAATTTATTCGTCTGAAAGTGTAAGTCCCTCTTGACTTTCTCCAGAGCTTTCATTTCCCTCCCTGTCTATTCATCCCCTCTACTTTAGGATCCGTATCCATGACGACAGTCCAGGTTTCATGCAAATAGCAAGATTCGTCTTGTCAACCTGCCTCTATTCATTGAGCTTCTCAATGTTTTGTCGGGAAATGGAAGGACTGGCTTTTGTACGAATATGAATATGCAGTGCAATGTAACTGTATCAGTCATGCATTGAATCGTAATAAAATCAATTCAGGGGGGCAGCAATAATATAAAGAAAGTATCGTATCTAAGCCAATATGCTTATAGAAAATCACATGAATTTACCCACTGCCCGCGACACGAAGTAACTGACTATAATATGCATCTGTCTACTTTCGACTCAAATAAGACGTTTCTTCCCCCACAAAATTTAAGCAATAGGTCTTTGTTGATTTCATTCTAGAATACTTTGAGATTTGATGTTCGTAAGCTCATGAGGACATGGACAATCGATTAGGAAACTACCTAGACACATGGATAGTGCTAATAACACTAAGTATAAGATGGTATTTTAATGAAATAGAACTAACTATATATACCATCTGATTTGTATCAAAATGTGTTATTTTATCGTGCACTTGAATCTGAGTGGAACGTGTCCTCCGTCTGTAATATCTTCCGTTCAACCAAAGGTCTAATAGCGACGCACACGTAAGGACAAAAGGCCCATCCAACTACTAACTCATTTTCCATGTATCAGCCACAAAACGGAATAAGATTGACAAATGAAACGACAAATCCTCTCGAGCCATTCCTCTTTGTTCTTGACTTTTAACATGGTCGATGACAAACAAGACGATAATGGACAAGAAGGCACAAGAGGATAGAGACAATAACCTTCGGCATCAGCTTAAGTCCCTGCAGCATGAGGATGGCATACTTGCGATTGTGACTGTCCCTCTTCGCACAAGTATAGTAGATTTGTTTTTCCATCTCCGACTACTTATTTCTTTGCTGTCCTTTGAAATTCGTAATCTCTATCTGACCAGACCAAAAACTAACCAAAAGCAAACTTCTATCATCCATTTCTTTCTAATTCCATTTCCATTTGTCTCCCAAACTGTCCAGGTGCTTTTCTTCCCGTAACAAAGCAGATATTCTCATGTCCCGAGTCTTTTTACTTCGATCCTTAATCTCCTTGTCAGCAACATCCACGTAGTCCTCCAGGGTAACAAAGCTCTGAAATTCTAGTGATCACGGCACACAAAGCATGTAACTCCTCAACCTCACAATTCGCCAACATTCCAAACCCTCTATCTTTAATATTTTGGTACGCTTCATAATGTGCTTGCGACATGCTTTCCACAATTTAAAAACGATCGAAGAAACTTTATGTACAAGAAGAAACTACATAGGATCTAAGGATGCTGAACTAACTCAAGAATTCGTAATCCTTTCCATTCCAATCCACTGCAGGGACGATTCTTAATTCTTCTATTCTTCATTCACAATGAAATAAACATGAATTCAACCATCTCCAGTATACACCTTCTTGATCCCATCATGTTCCTTTACTCTAATAGATTGGATTTCGATGTTCCAATCCCGGATTAGTCATTTGGACCATTCTCAAGTTCTTTCTGGTTCATCAAAACATCTTTTGTACTCTCATCATTCTCAACCCCCACCTTAGTAATCAAATTCCCTCAAAACAAACTGAAAATAAGCACTGATATCCAAGGGCTGATAGTAGCAATGATAATAATACCAAAACCAGATTGTTAGAAAAGGATTTAATCTTTTCCCCTTTAAATCTACAAGCAAATTCCAGTCGTAAGAACTGTTGTATTCGGTTAAGAAATTGCCATATTTCTATCCATACAATGGCTGTTAGTAGAATTCAGAAATCAGAATGTATGACGAGAATACAAATCATCGTATCTTGTAGTTCAATGCTCATGACATTCATAACTTCCATATTCGTACAAGTACATCATACAGTCAAACTTTTCATACTGTTTCTCAAGATAAATAGCGTAAATCTTTCCGTTCTCCTCACCACAGTGAGATTCAACGTCCATAACTAAGAAACCACATTCTTCTAACGATATATGGCATTTGAAAAATCTATAAACAGAGCCTGTATCATTCAACACAGCGTTGGTCGCACTCTCAAGCACCCCAACTTTGTCGAGGACATAATATATACCTAAGAGGATTAAAGTCATCATGCGTTGCTGAGTAATGTTCTATTCTAACATAACAGCCCATCTACTCATTGTCCAAAATTCAGTAAGGAAGGAAGTCACACCAACTCCAAGTACGCCTGGCGTTCCCAGATACCGACGAATTAATTGTTGACCCTCCTGTCCTACGACTCCACTTCATATATCATCATGCAAGTCTCAGCGTTTCCTGAAACTTTATTACTGCCCGTTCAAGACGTATAAAAGAACTTGAGTTATTCCACGATTGTTTTTGACCAGAGCCGAAAGTTCGTAAGGGCAATGATACCATTAACCATTCCTACTACTTATTTTGCAGTAGACTCATGACACCGTCAATTTTAAACCCTTTTAATCATATTTCATTCCATAATCCCTGATTCCCAACAGTATGTAACAATAGAGAAAAATTTCAAATCTCTAGAATTAATCTTTAATCCCTTGCATTTTATATTAACGCATAGAATCATTGTGTAATGCACTTCAAATTCCAGTGTTAAGATGCAAGGACAACAACCGTTCATAACGGCTTTAATTCCGGTGCCATAAATTGTTCAGGATAGATTTTTTACCCTTGCAAATAATATTCAGCAGGTAACAAGATCATTAACTTACCATCTTTCGCCAGGATACGTCTTAATTCTTCATTAAGCTGGTCAGATTTTCTTTCCAGGTCTTCTTCTTTCTCTCTAATAATAAAAAAAACATAGTATTAGATGCCATGAAAATATCTAAGAGTGTGGCTTGGACTGGTAGAGTTAAAAGTCTAAAAGTAAAAATATAGAACCTAACGAATTGGTAAAAGGGGGAAGGAAGGAATTTTTAAGCTCCGGAAATTCGACGGAGAACCTCGGATTGTCCGGAAATACCACCTAACGATCAACTCAAACAATCATACAAACCGACTCTTTCGAAGCTCACTAGAGCTAGATTATTAAAAATTTCCATCAGTGTTAATAAATTAAATTAAATAAATATAAATAATCGAACATCGTACTACTTGGTGATCATATCTCGAATTCTGATGTTTTACATATCTAGACTATCAACGACTGCCAAAGCTAGTTAAAACTTGAGGGAATTGAGACCGAAGTAAGACAGAAATTATCAAAAATGCAATATAATTTCTTACGAAAATAAAGCAATACAATGAGAGGATGCATTATTAAAATAAGATCGATTGAAATATAGAAGTATCAATAATCAATACTTAAGTTAAGTATTTTCCATTCCTCAGTATACTTAAGTCAGAAACTGAACTTAAGTACAATGATGAATCCAACCCCAAGAGATCAAATCAAGGTGTTAAAATAGTATATGCCTGTCACTTGTCAGTCAGCATCTGGAAACATCAAGAAATGAAATGAAATGCTGACTGGGTTTTAAAATCAGTAAACTAATCTATCACAATGTAAAATTCCAAGTTGAGGTAACCTCAACTATGCTAGACCACAACGGTTTCAAACAGGACCACCATTTCATCGACTACGTGTCAACTGGGGTCGTATTTTTTATACTTAAGCGAGCTTTGCGTCAATTTGAAAAAAAATGTTCTATCAGATTTCTGATTCCACTGCAAGTAGATTGTATCATAATACTACATTGTATGTATTCTGCTGCAATGAGAACTTTTGACCAATATAGTTCTAGCGTATCATTTGGCAGATTGAGAAAAACTAATGGCTGAATCCTGGCATCTGAAAACTGTATTTATATCTGCAACATAATAATAAACCATAGGTATGTCTGAAAAACATCAGATCTAGTAAAATCCGGCAATTTTTGGACCAGGAACAAATGTGAGACAAGTATCAGAATGCTTTAATGTTGACAAAAGGAAATTCTAGGTTTTCTCTTTCTGCTTGTCAATCAAAATAGGAGCACAGTATGCAAGTAAGCTACAACCTTTTCTCATTACTCACCACGCACTAAATAAAAAATGGAGCTAAGCTGTCACCTAGTTAGGTCGTCTGTCTGTACTCTAGAAAAGTAATCCCCCACGGAGAATAACTGAGTCACTAATTGTAAGTCGGATTATGGTAACAAGACACCAACAAATACTAGACTATGCCTTATTAGCAAAGCTTTTTACGAACGGAATATAATTAGGTTTAAGAAGATTATAGAAAATATACAAACAACTTGTTAATACAAAAACTTAAGCCAGATAAACCATTTCTGTCGCACGCTTGCCAAACAAAACAAGAGTTTACGGGAGTCAGAATGATATTTAGTTCGCGGAAGAAAGAAGAAGGTGGATAATTCCTAACTAACATAATCTTAACGTTAAGGCTGTCTTCTAACTTTTAATACAGTTTATCACGAGACTTATACTTATCCTACCAATTAGCTTGAACTTCTTAGAATAAAGACAGTCTAATGAACATGCAGCTTAATAACATTTTTAAAGATTGGTGAAAGATTTAAACTTAGAAATGTCGATTTTCTGAAACTCATTCCAATTTGTGCAATAGTATCCAATGAAACTTGATAGAATAAAATGGGAACATATTCTTTTTGTTTAACGTATTGGAGTGATTGCTATCTGTCGTTATATTTTTTGTGAACCTGACGTTCAAAATAATATTAGGCGAACAAAGATAGACTTACAAGATGTTTAACTGCATTTGGCGTCTTATCAAAGCATTTTTTTTGTTTACCAGTGTGAACCACTCGAACATCAATCTATCTTCATCAGAGTTATCGTCTAGAAATAAAAAATAAATCAAGTTTTTGTAAATACAAAGGTTTAAATTCCACACCGAGCCTTATCGCCTACCTGATTTCATGACATGTCTCAGAATTTTTTCCAGCTCTCGTGCTTGCTGATCAATTTGTTCCTGCTCCTTTTCCAACGAGTCAAGTTCATTTTCTATATACGATTGTGTCCTTCTTAAACCCTGTTAAGTAATTAAAAAGTTACATGTTAACAATGTCATAGCCTTTAATTCAATGAAATGAAAGAAGAAGAAAAACTAATAAAAAAAACAAACCTTATTACAAAAAACTTCTCTATCAGGTGACATTTTTTCCAGTAGAGTTTGGAAAGATCTTAACTTGGGAGGCTTTGTGCTGGTTACGATGGCTGATGCTGAAAAGTTTCTATTGGTATCACTTAATAGGGAATTACTGTATTCTTGGACCTTCTCTTGGCTAGAGCTTTTCGACCCTTGAGCGGAAACGTTTCCGTTCATCTCCTTGGGGAACAATACAGTCACATCAGGTTAAGACTGCTGAATTTTATGTTGCAAACATTAACTATAGTTAGCATCAAACTCACCTTATCTGTACTATTATCACATGAATCTTTGGCATCGGATGAGTTTACAACAGATCTCACCGGACTCAGGCTATGAGTAGAAGACTGAAGATCCGACTGAGGAGTTCCCGAACGACTACTTGACCTGGAAAAGTTGTCCCCATTGGGAGTAATGACTCCTTGCCTTGCCTCAGCTATAAGACGACGTGCCCTTTCTCGAAGTTGCTGCTGCCGTTCACTTTCATCCTAACGACGAAACAGTCCCATTTTTACATTAATTAATTAAATCATTTACAAAATTATCGCCTCAGTTAGTCTTCCAACATATCATTCATACGAAATAACATATGACAGTTAAAGCTCAAAGCTGGAGCTGATTTGGAAGCAATAAGCTTACTGAGACATCCCGCATTCAAATATATATTCATTAACAAAAATACTTATATGATGAAAGCTAAAACAAAAAACATTTACATGAGCAGTCGCATTGATTGGTTCGCTGGCGGCACGAGCATGAGGACTTTCTACACTTCTTACCGTCGCCTGAACTGGTGTGGAAGGTTTTGAAGACGGTGATGCTCTGGATGATCCTTCACGCTTAGCTTGTTCGAGCATTAATCGCGCTTTTTCTCTGAGTTCCTGGTGTCGGGCAAGAAGCCGCTAAGTAATTTAACATGTTAATTCGATTTAGAATTTACGATAACTGCAGTTCACGATCAGATACCGTAAACATCAATAATATCTACCTGCTTCGTTGTTTCATCTCTGCGGGTTGGAGATAAATCTAACAAGCCTGGAGCGTCAGGATCGGACACTCCTATTGCATGACTAGTTGACTGTGAAATAATTTACGGAATCTATTAGTACCATCAAACCTAGACGATTAAAATTGAGTTAAGCAATGTAGTCTTTAATAGTACCCGATGAGCTGGAGTTGTCGGAGCACTGCTACGACGCTGACTTTCACTCGTAACATTGCCATCCTCTTCTTCATCTGAACCTAAGGGATCTGTGTACTGCCTTCTTGTCATCAGTTGTTTTGCACCGGGTTTTGTGGGAGAGATGATTGTGACGTTCTACAAATACAATAAAACCATTCAAATAAATCCTACCTGCTATGATGAATGAATAACTTTTATGATGGTGTTCGGTAAATTAAATACCTTGTTATTGTTATTGGCAAACGAGTTTTTAATTTCACCAAGTCTACCCAGCAATGATTTAGATTCGTTTTTTGCAGCTGGAGAAGGCGACTTGTCTTTGGTATTGAACTTGTTCAAGAAATTCTGAAATGATATTGGGGAGCCAATATTGCTATTATGCTTTTCGGGTGACATTGCTCTCCCGGAGTGAATGGATGTCGACGAATTGCTAGTACTAATGGACGCTAATTTCTTTGGAGAATCTTCAGATTGTCGTTGGTTTTGATTTGTAGATGAATTATTTACATTCCGCATTTCCATTCCAACGCTTCCTTCTCTGCTGGAACTAGAGCTACGTTGACTACTTCTCTCAGCATTTTTCATATTCATGATTTCTTGCTGAAATATTTTCTTAGTGATTGCACTGTCTTCTTTGTTTTCTGGGTTACCCACAGCATAGGATGATTCGGAGGATGTGGCACCAATGTTTTGAACTTCCAGCTGACAGCCTTCAAGAAAAACAAATCTAGCATCAATTACTTGAACAATATCAGGACATAAAGGTAAAGAGTCCCCAAAACAAACAATATCATCGATGTTGATTATCATACATTAAAGCAGATACACCATAATTTGAAAAGCTTTCCTTTCAAAGATGAAAAAATCAGTCAGTACCCATAAACGTAGGAAGAACGGGAAAAGAGAACTAATTCACCTGTGAAATGGGACCGAAGTTGATATAAATAAGTCATAACAGCCAACTTATCCGGGACAGCCAATAACATCATATCAGATGGCTCAATAACTCTTGGAATGCCAAGGGACTCCGCTGCATCGAATGCCGTCTTGCAATTCCCTTTGATATCATGAGGAGACAACTTATTGAAGTCCCTATATAGGAAATGAACAAATAAAACAATATTATTAGATCTTGTTCCTATCATCCTTCCACGTTTTCCCATTACTTTCTTCGACATTCCCATCCCCTGATCCACGACGTGCTTAAGTATTCTTTATATACGTCCGTCTGGAGAGTAATTCTTTCCTCTCTTCCTACTTTTGGAGGGAACCTATAGCTCCCTCAGCAGTTATTTTTTAAATGAACTCTGAGATGCTATTTTCATTCTCATTTTAACACATCTCCCCCACATCTTTCCCAACTCCTAGCGTCCTAGCCTCATTTAAAATATATTAGTACAAAAAATTAATAACTTGAAACTCAAACCAATCTCCCCATTAAAACTGAAGCTCTTCATAATTTGAAACGTTATTCCTATTACATAAACAATTTAAACTCCCAAGATCCCCATATTCAAGATTATTAAAAGACATGACCATAACAAGTATCTCGTAGGTTTAGCTTACACTAAGTCCGACCGGAAACGATGAATCACAGCACAAAATGCCATGCCATTTCTCCAAGACGTAGTCATGTTGGTAACTTTCACCCCGCGGTATCCCTTCGTAACTTCCTTACACCAGGACAGGAGGTCCTGACTCAAAGTGGCGTTCGATAGTCCAACCATTGCTACCTATAAAAAATAAATAGAAAATTAATATCCCTTTCACCTCATTAGTTGTCACTAGAAAAAGCAACTTCGGGATATTAAGACATCATGGTACCATAAATTAAATCAGGGACCCGGAACAATCTAATCGGTTCAGCTAAGCTCCACTGAACTTAAACGCTATACACACTCGAATATCATCTTTAACAACGATAGCCTATGCTTATCACAAAATCTCTTCGACCACAAGCTGACTACAAGCTAGAGAATCTAAATTAGCAATAAATTGAAAGGCAAATGAAGACAACATGCTCCACTGAGAATTCAGCTTCGTATACAAACAAAAGAAAATGTATTTCTCAACCAACCAAAAACACTTTGGAGTTTATCCCATCAAGAAGATTGCTGTACATCTATTCCTCCGAGTATTTCTTACTGAAAAGTTAGATTGTCTAAATGAGCAGGTAGACTCGTTTCCCATACTAAGGCAGCTCCCATTACTACAGCTCAACTAACACAGGGAGAAAGTTAGACTCAATTTTTCTATTCATTTCATCCAAGAGACCCAAGGACCATTGAAGCGGAAATTACTCGGTAGTTGTTTCTTTATCCCAAGCCTACCATTATGTACTTGTATTAACGCTCTCATACAACCCTACCTACTCGACAAATAACAAGGCTTGAAAAAAAACTCAACTCCTACAAGAACAACTTTCTCCCATTTAAACGCGGCTCATATTAAGAAAGGAAAGGTGTGTGTATGTAGTAATAACCATTACTAAATGAACTCTCTTTGGTCTAAAAATCCTTGAAATCTTCATTTCCACATCCCCCACAGCATCCGCTAATTCAGTCTAGAAAACCGCTATTCGTAATATCTACTAAAAATACTCTAAAGGCAAAAGACGTGACAAGAAAATGCGTAAATCGAAAATAAAACTCCTCGAGGTAAACCATCTCAATCTTATTTCATAAAAAATGACAAAACTACTATTAGCAGTGTAACAAGTTTGATCTTCCTTTCGTACTAAAATATAAAACAGTGTTGACTTCTCTTAAAATTCTCGAACCGTTACGAACTCTCTACCTTCCTACGTACACCTAATATCATTATTGCACCCTACTAATAGTACTAATACCTATATGTATTGTAATTCTACTATTAGCATGGTCTATATAAGCCTCAAAGTGATGCTACCTCCTCTGAAACTGACTGAACATAGTCCCATGATATCGAAAGTCAGATTGTCTCCGTATATACTACGGACCTTTTTCTTGGGAGGCAGGGAATGAAGGTTCAAATCTCAGTCGTATAGTGTAATCACATGGGTCATGGTGAATTACAAATTATTTGACAGAGAGAAGCCCATCTAAAAATTCCAGACGTGGTCCCTCTTCGACTTACATCCTTAGAATGAATAAGAACTTTCTCTACTCGGTTCGATCCAGGACCATACATGGTGATGGTGTAGCATGAGCTCATATATATACGTATGTATATGCATGTACTCCTTCATACAAGAATTCTCTCAATAACATTTCCCAGCTGCTATTCTCTTCTTTGCTTGGTGTCTTACTTTACAAGCTTCGTATTTTGGGATGGAACTAAAGCAAAAATGTATAGTTCATATAGATTCTATCATCTAGGAAAGATCCTCTCTCCCCACTCTACACGTACATAACTGTGGGAAGTGAGAACCATATGTATGCACGTTCAGCCTTTCCCGAAGAGCTAGATACTCACGGAGCGACCATCAACTACGTCAGATAGAGAGATAGAGAGACTTGGTATAAATCTAAACGGCTCTGTTCACGTATCCCATCAGAAAGAATGAACTTTCTCCTTCAACTTTAGACTCGGAATGCACCATACCTTCTTGAGCCCACGTACACCGTAGGGTGTAGGAACCGTCCGAAGTTCTAGTTGGTTAAATCAAGATCCACGAAACAGGCAACATTTCTTTAAAGATTGTATAGAACAGCAAAAGTACAAATTTGACAAGGGTAGCCACGACGAGACTTCTATATATTTTTTTCATCCACAACTTGCTCTACTATCCGGCAGTAGTTTGTGGAAATGTTGACTAAGCATGATTTCGAATTTAATCTTTCCCTCAGAATTAATTCACCCAAGTTATTTTCAAACTGCCTGATCTACTACATATAGAGTCAATATTCTCTATATAAAGATCTAGTTTGCAAACTTTGCTACTGGGTGGGCTTACAAGAACGATGATTCAGAATAGAATATGAAAGGGAAATCCTTAACTGCTGTTTTTACACCTAATTCGAAACAGTTTCAAATCTACATTTGAATTTCATATTCATTTTATCCCTCCGGCTTTTGCCAAAAGCAAGAAAAAGGAAATAAAAACTTGGAACAGAATACTTTCATACAAAAGAACCTCTAAAAGTGATAAACATAGGAAACCAACGGTTGGTTAGGTTTTATACAAAAAACATACCGTAACATCTTCCGCTACCCTCCATTTACTTTCACTGCCAACCCGTACATCACTCGTCTGAATTAACAAGAGATACCGAAACTACGATAGAGATATACCAAAATCAAGACGTGAAATACGACCCAGCCAAGACTTCAGTGCCTTACAAATGAAAACCCATGACTTGGGAAAACCTCATTGTGATTCTGGGTACATTAGAAACAGTAATCGGTATCTATACTGATGAACCTAGTTGGAAGAAGTTAGTCAGGTAAGGAGTATCACGGATTCTTCAAGTGAAGGGGGCAGAGGAAATAAATTACTCGGATGTCTACTTTTAAATTAGCTTGTTACATATTACTCAATTAAGAAGTCATTTACGGAACCAAATGAGGTTATGGCTTATTCACTGCAGGAACATCGCTTTGATACACTTGCTCCTGAATTTTAACTAGAAAGCAAACTATTCCGATGATATTTTTTCCAAAGTAAAGTTTAGATTATTTTTCATTCATTTTCTTCGTCTTTCCCTCGAGTGCACATCAGAACCACTTCGCTTTCCCTTGGCCATCAAGAAACGCACTTTTTCAGCCTTGAAAACTTTTAGACTTGTGTAAAATGTACCAAGCAGCCACAGATAAACCAGCAATACATGAACAGAACGAAGATTACTTTGATGGATGGGATGTCAAACCTAGAGCTGCCTGCTTATGTAGAGCAGCCACCACTTCAATTCCGGTCGAGTAAATACTTTATTCCGACTGGATTTAGAGATATTAATCTAACTATTCCTTTTCTGTCACATTCAAGCTTCGGTTTCCCATTCCATGTGTTAAATCTTGATTCTGACTGCTACAGAAATTAGGAAGGAACCCGAAAAAGTCATTTATTACAACTGCTCAATCGGTTATGAAACGATATGATACTCGATCAACTTCAAATTATCCCTGTGTTGGTTGAAATTCATTTTATATCATGTGTACTGATACAAAGATACAAATGCTAGAATCGGTTAAAAATCCTCCAGACAATGCTTTCCAATCGATGTAAATAAACACAGAGCTACATTTCCTCTACAAACCAAAAGTCCACAAAGATACAAACTATTCATGAAACGTTGCAAGGTAACCGTTTCCCAGAGGAGAAAAGAGTGAAAAGAAGGGATCGATAGATCGTCTTATACGACCGAAGATTCTTTAATGATTAATGAGACGCTTCTCGTATGCACTTGCTTTCGGATCAACGTTTTTTTAGGACTGAAACTCACAATCAACCAAGGCACGTGAGGATCCTTTCCCTGGCTGACCAGCCCTTGCTACCCCAGACGCCGAGAATCAATTACAATAAACGGAAGCTGTCCTTCCTCCAAAAGAAGAATACCTTGTCCACTTGGGTTCTAAAACCAATACCAAATGCTAACCATTAAAGCTTAATAGCAAACGGTAGTCTGATTGGTGTTACAGTCTTTAAGCTAAAGGATACACCATTACTGGTTTCTCCCCATAAAAACACAAGTCTTCCTTTAACAAGCTGTGGGAGTTGGACAAGCGTGTATTTAGTTCTTGAGTTTTCAAGATAGTGAAAAGTACTTAAAACCCCCTGTTCCATATCGATTCTAACAAATGATTAAGTATTTAATTTAAGGATTGGATATTAAAAATAAAATCTGTTTTTTTAACTTTACCTTAAAAAACAACTGGAATAGACAGAACAATCAACCTCTAATTGTAAAACTTTAATGCAACAATTCATATATACTAGCTGTCATGTAAAACTCAAAACGCTAAACTAGTCCTATAGATATTTTATTTACAAACTAACTTTCTCCGATCAACAAAATCCTTTGACAAGTTCAAATCCTTCTAAAAACGCTACAAAAACTCTTTAGTTCTATTCATGCTAGTGTTAAAATCAATAATTATAAGAAAAACTTACATTATCTTGTACAGACCGTAAATCCAAAGGCTTTAAAGTACTCCGGTCACCCCGGTCGATTTTAGAAGAAGGCTGATCGTTCTCCTTGTCATTTTTCACATCGCTGCAACCAATACCAAAACAATTTCACGATTCAATTATTTTAAAAGATAATTTTAGAAATGGAGTTAGAGTAAAAAGTTTGTTCAACGCTTTTTGCACACGTAAAAGCCGACGGAGAAACTTGTCGTGCTCAATCCAGCAGGTAACTATAAAACAACTCACACCACAAGCTTCATTATCCCAAAAGAGTTGAGAGAAAGCCACTAAAACGGGATTCTTCTCGTCCGTTCATTCACACAACTCACAATATCGCAATAATCCTATGGACTCGTGTACCCATGAATGCTTACAGGATGAAGAGCAATAAAATATGCAAATATACAATCGTCCCCTTGCACTTCCCTCTTTTTCTCGTATGCATGCAAATGCCCCTTCATTCTGCAACGTTAGCTTTAGTTGGGTAGAGAATTGCAATTAAAAGCCAGTAAACACAGAAGGCTGCCCCTAAGCCCATAATAATTTTAAGGTTTACTCAGCTAAAAGCGTTATTGCATGACTCACTTACCTCTCCTTTTTATCGACTCTGACAACACTTGTGCAAAAAAATCGAAATCGCAACCAATCTTGGGGTTGCAAATAGAATTGGAGGGACCACGGACTGTTATCAATGCTGAATGCGATAAAAAAAACTCGTATATTCCACTCAAAACTTTCTCCACACTCTCTAGGGGTTACAAAGCTCAAACTGAGTCCCTAGTATCCCTAGTAAATTTTTGAAACTGGAAATTAGCCACACTATCAGATAATCTGACGATTCTAAACCACCAACAACCCACAGTTAGAAGTACTTATCAAGCATATAACTACGAATATATGTGCGTCTTTACATATATAATATTTGTTTCCACCACGGACACACCGGGTAGACAACGAGTGAAGAAACTCTGAGCTCTGGAAATAGTGTGCCTGATGAGACTTCCGTAGAGGATTAAGAGAACGGTATGTGGTGGTCGTGCAAGGAAGAATATAAAATAGTCAAAGCTTGATCCCTCAGTTGGATGCGCAAGGAAGGATTTTCGCACTGCCTAAGTCTAGCTCAAACCTCACTGAATATCCAGCTAAAGTAAACCATACACACTACTACTACTTCTCCAGAGAAAGTAACTCTCAAGTCCTCGCCAACTCAGAACTAGAACACAGGGACCTGGAGACAAACAAATGGATAAGGTTTGGTTGTATCTGGTTACAAACTGCACATTGGTTTACTCGCTTTAGCTCTGACAATGTCGCCTAAGAAGCTCTGGCATTCAAATGCCCAAAAAATGGATTTATTTCCATTCTCATTCTTCTCAATGAAAACATATCCACATATGCCTCTTATTCCAGTCCCTATACTTTCCTAGAATTTTGTCTCCCACATTCACACACACACACACACACATATGTTTTGGCTTTCAAGTTCCAAGGCGTGCGAGCCGATAGAAGGGACACAAAAAGACATATGACACAGGCAAACTCGTAGAAAGAAGTCCATCCGTTCAACCATGTCTACAGTGGTGATCATTGATCTTCCTTTCTTATCTTGAAAAGAATCTCCCTGTTCTCACTCCTGAGAAGTGGATACATGCTCTTCGCCAGAGCTTTTTGCAGACAAAGAGAAACTTTTTTGAGCAAGATTAGATAGAATGTGCGGAATGAATTCAGTATCCAGCGATAGTCATAACATATGAATATCGATTCGAAAGAAGATAGGATCTCTGAATACAGATATATGTAGAGATCTCAACTGTCTAACACTACAGAGTAAAGAGTAAGCAACAAATAATTCAATTTTCTGTCAAGATTCACTTATCAAAAATTCGAAAATGTCAGAATTTCGACTTGACTAACTCCATACACTCGATTTATACATTCGTTATCATTGAGTTAGTGCGTTTTGCAGAGGTCGCCATAAACTTCTTCCCTCCCGGCGAGGTAACCGGAAGAAAGGAGGAGTGGAGAACATAATTCATAGCTCTCTTGTATAAACTACGCCTTCTTCAATACTTCCCCTCTAAGCGGATGTAAACGTCTTCCATGGGAGGAAGTTGGCGATGAAATACGAATCCTTTCAAATGCTTCTGAAGAATACACTTATTTTCAAAACATACAAAACCCATACCAAACCCATAATTTGGGGAATAATCATTCTCTTGCTACGGACTCTCTCTACCAAGTGAGAACGACTGCCGACTGGTGAATGTTATTTTAATGCTAGGAATAAAATATTTCACTGATGGCATCGCACAAGGAGCATTAATTTCGTGAGTTCGTGAGAGTGATAAAGAACCTCTCTTCAACTTTATCTATTTGATGAGGGCTTTCTATCTAAAACAACTTGGCCATTTTCTATGTTTTATTCACTCGTAAATATTCCCATGTCACTTCTTTCGGCTTTATTCTGCACCAATATCACTTCTTACCTTTCACTCACCAATCATTTCATACTCGTATTTAAACATTTCCTAGTCCACTTCAAAGATTTTGGTACAATAAGTAAACCAGTAAATGCTTAGATGGTCAAGAAGTACGGAATTATCTTAATAGTCGCTCATATTTTTTAATGCTGCTACACGGATTTCCAAGATAACCAGGAAAAGCTATAATATGTGTCAATTGATGTGCGGAACGTTTTACGTCGGCTGCACATGTTTAGTTTATTATGAGTGATATGTTATCGCGAGTGCCATTAGGCCGTTCTGAATTTATGAATATCTCAAAAATACAAGCTGCTTGATTGAATACTGATGGTCCGTTCTTGTAATATCATTCGATAGATTCCTCATTAGTCTTTGTACAAAATTCTTCAAAAACTGGGCACAAAAAAATCTATCCCCAGTTCCACTTTCCATTTCTCCACAAAAAATTGCAGCCCGTCTTAAAGAGAAAGCCGTTCCTAGTAACACTAGTAAGCCACACACATACTGAACGTTTTTCAACGATCACTTTCCTTCAATATATATGCATCTGTGTATAGGCATGGACTGGAAATTGTTACGACATTAAGTGAAGTAGAAGTAGTGGGTAGGAAAAGAATATTTTGACTTACAGAGGACATGCATTTTTCATACAATGTTATTGCCTTCTGATATCTATATCTGCAATGTGCTTTACGACACGAATCCTTCATCGAGTATGAATAATTCTGTAGTAAATATGAGCTTTGCTTCGGATTCGAAATATGAAATACAAAATTTATACTATAAAGGATAACTCAGCGGTGTGAATATGAAATTAACTGAACCTACACCGTCAAGACAAAGCTTTAAAATAAAATAAAAACAGCTTGAAACTCAACCAAAGTAAAAACATCAAAACTCTTCGTTCTAACCATCTGAATTTGAAATAGTTACTTCCTCTCCGAAATCCACTACTCGGATCTCAAACCGAAAGAGAAAAATAAACGGAGTAATCATAACTCCATTCGAGAGTCTTACTAGCCTCACCCTTGACTTTAGTGCTTAATATCTATGTCTCTACTACAATAGGAGATGTCAAATGTGACCGTAAAAAAATCTGAGAGAGTCGGTAATAAGGGCAAACCCCGGTAGAGCACATTAGGATTGTTGTATAAGGAATGAATCGGATAAAGAATTGCTTTCACAGAGACTAGAGAAAAAGAAAGCATTAGAGAGGAAAGCTATTTTCTCCCATAGACACGAGAACCTAAGTCGTTCTTGATGATTCCATCGTCGTGTAACAAATGGTTGCTTGAAGTCCTGAATGACAACTTGATTCCACTAACGTGACTCCAACCTCTCTGTCTCTATTCTCTCCAAAAAACGAATCTACAACTTTATCCAGAAACATCCCTCCCGATCTTTTATTTGTTACTAGACAACATGCCCGACATATATGAGACCTAACAGTGTTTCCACTCAGGCTTCAATTCAACCATATTACACAACATTTTTATCCCTTCATCCTGGCAGTGTGACAAATCATGGTACAGCTCTGTTATTTTCCCACTGGAAATTCTATACCAATTCTCCATCTCAAACACATTGGAAGGTTTCAGATACCCAATACCTTTCGGATTGTGTACTGTATGAATGCAAACGAGATTGAAAAATTCAGACCCCTTGGAATTCAATGAGATGAACTTGCATAGATCCCGAGGTGTTACTTTTACATTTATGCTAAAGATTTCCGGTCGCATGGATGGGAATCCATAATAGAAAGGCATGCATGAGCTATGAATACAAAATACCGGTATTTGTAGGTGTGTAACCTTCTGCAAATGAACTCCTTTTAATAAAAGTTCTCATGACTATTTGCAGAGTACTGTTTACCCACGCCCGAGGTAAAGATCAAAGTTATGTATATTGGAAGAACTTTCACCACAGTCTACAGAATACTTATTCCATGACAATAAAATACCCAAATACCCAGAGTTAGTTACATGTTCAATCTGTATATATATAGGCTAGACAGTTGAGTCGAAAAAAATTAGCTGGTAGAAAGTTCAAGCTTTGGGTATTACTTTCACCAGGTAACTTACTAAATTTATGAGGACAAGGACAATTTTCAGAGGAACTAACTTTCGCTGTGGGGGTTCCGTGACATGTCGTAATTGTACGAATGTTTATATACGTTTACAGCTTGAAGGACTCAAGTACTAGCTTTGCTACTTAAGCTCAGCCAGATATAAACCAACTGAAAATCTAGCAATAAAGAGGAAAACCACTTTCATGTTACTTGGCCAAATTACCAAATAGTCATTCAATTCTTTGACCTTTCCATAGACTTTTAAATCTTCCAAAGCGTTGCCACTCTCAAAGTTTTCATCACATAACATTCACTTGAGCCTGCCGTGTCTTCAATCTTTCTTAACTCGGTGGCCATGTTTTATAAATAAAATTATCTAGTCTGTACTGTACGCTATGGACAATGTAGCATCATTTTAGTTCAACAAATAAAGCCAAGCAAATACAACTTCTACAAAAGCATCAAATGAATATATTACGATGCATTCTACTTTATTCCCGGAATACACTTTTAGTGAATAATATTAAAATTAATAAATGCATTTGATAACTTAAAGGCATAGAATTTAAAATGTCAACAGTTAAACAAAATTGAAGGGAAAAACTTAAGGAGGCACACTGGTACTGCAATTAAGTTTAAGGCAAATTATTTTAACCGAGCACCTCAGTTGGAACTTTGGAACTTTTCAGAAATAGGTTCGAGTAACAAGTTTGTACAGTTCTCTGATTATACTGCGATACAATTAGCAGAAGTTTTCATAAAAGCTAATTTGTACATTTAACAACACTACTTCTGCATTGTGAACTTAAAATAAGGATACCGAGCTTAAGCAACAAACACTACGGTAGAAAAAGTAATACATTTGAAATGTAGCATAAAAATTGTATGAGTACAAGGCAGTGCAAAAATGCAAATTTAGATACAACACTAACATTATAGAAGTTTAAAAAAACACTTCTTAGACACAAGGACTTGCAACAGGGATTACATAACCGAATTAATACGAATAATGGCTCGTATTTTACGCATACCGGCAAAATGGGAACAGACATCCAAAAAATATATTAATCACTGACCTTTTTGATGTAGACTGTTCTCGACTTCGAAAGAGTGACGCAACTTTGATAGCATCCTCGGCTGTATCCAGATCAGAGCATCCTTGCTTGCTTTCATGGGATAAAATTTCAGCGCGAAATGTATTGCTTGTCGTTTTCTCTAAATCAGATCGGCTAAGATGCTCGTTCATTTCAGTTCTTTCCGAAATCTTAGAGAGGTTCATCAAAAATCCTAAGTCTCGGGAGTCAGGCGTATCACTAATATCCGGTAAAAAAGAAAAGGAGTTGGAAGCTGTTGCAGACGGAACAGGAACCGGAGTACTGGCTGAGGGACACAAGGATTTTATTGGAGAACTGAGTTTTTGAGGATTCCCAGCATTAAATATGTAAGAAAATTCTTCGGGCAGATCTTCAACCGCAGAACCATTTATACTTGCTTCAGACTTTGCTGAACACCAAAATTCAAAATATAAGTACAATGCTATAACAAAACGTAAATACTGCATTCTCAATTTATTTTCTAACCTGGACTAGATGCAATAAGATCTGCATACTCTGCATCGCTTAAGCTATTTATTAGGCTGTCAATCTGACTAGCGATGTTGGAGACTTCACTCAGCTTTCGTTGATCCATTTGAGGAAGGCTTAGAGATTTATCTCCTGTAAGAAAAATTGAAAGGTTAGTTATACAGATAACTAACGATTATTTACACTATTTAAGAAGAAATAAAAAGGACTTACCATCTTCCTCTCCTTCTAGGTCTTCTAACGGCGCGATGTCGTTTTGGGCTGAGCTCATTAAACTGGCTAAACTTTGCATATCTTCGTCCCTAATTTCATAAAAAGCCAAGTTATTAATCCAATGTTACTGACAAAATAGTACATTTTATATCAATAAAAATTGTTAAATGGATGTTGAATTACGTTGCTTTTCCTTCTCGGATGAAACATGAAGAAACTGTAAACTTAACAGATGCAGAAGCAATTTTCTTTGACACAGGCTTCAATCTCAGCTCTGAATTCGTTTGAGTCGGGACATCAAAAGCGTACTCCTTGACATTTATTGAGCCGGTGGCAAGCGGTTTTGGCTTCCCAGACGAAACCTAATACATAATAAAAAAAATAGATAATCTTTACACAAAATACAGCATATAGTATTTCAATATTTTCTAGCCCTAGATTTGTAAACATACATCTTCAACAGTGATATGCCATTCTTTATCTTCATACTCCAGAGTTCTCGGATCCTTGAAAACGGTCACAGCAACCTCTTTGCTTTCAGGAATTGGCCAAACTATCATTCCCTTCAAAGGATTCTTCATCGTAGGTTCCCACATTCGAGGCTCTACTGTAACCCGCCTGCTGCGTCGCCAAAGTGTAAGTCCCAATTTTTTTGGCTGCCTAATATTTGAAGACAGAAATTGTAAATGTAAAATGCATAAAACGCCGTTACTGTTTAAAGCCATTGAGTACACACTAGTTTGAAATCAACTCAGTTGAAATGAAAAATTAACTGTTAAAATTCCATTGTTAATTTTGTTACTTGGGCCTGCAGTGACATTCCAGACTATTTTTGTAACACGAAAAACAATTAAAATTCCAATTACCATTTAGGAGTAGCTTCTACGTTCAGTTCTTCAAATGATATGACTAAATTGAACTTGGCAGCTCTTTTGTTGACTCGCTGAAGTCTCTTCCAAACTGATCCCATTTTGTTTACCGTCTAGTTAGTTATAGTTTCTACCTTGTCTTGAGATATGTAGAGTTGATTATCAAAACATAAGCCTTCTTGCCTTGTTACAGAATAAGACAAGGAGCGAATGTGTTGAAAAAGATTCTAATGATAATCCCAAGACACAAGAAGAAATATATGTCCAAATGTCCTTCCTCAAATCAATATACAAAGCACAAAGTGTTTCAAATTATCAGCAGTCTTCCCTCCAGCCTAGATGTATGTTTACATCACTGCTGTCCAGTTTGCATTGTTGATTGCCTTTGATATTGATATTATTGTCTTTGTTGCCGTTATTACTCACGAGTCACGAGGGCGTCACAAAAAATTCTAACTTCCGGTCAGCAAAAAAAAATAACAGTACTGATATGCTTCGTTCCGGGTTGGTTCCTTCTGAGTCACTTCAAATAAGGAAAAACTCTGATCACACTGTAGAAACAGAACACACAAAAGTTCACCGTTAAATACAAATCATTATTAAAGATGATTAAATTACAATTCTAGAATGTTTTTAAACTTCACAAGCTTTAAATTTGCTAAATGCGATTTTACTATTGAGTTGACTGTCATGTCACGCGCCTTACCTCCGTCCAAGATTCGTCTCAGAAATCCCTAATTTTCGACGAACTTCTTACTTCCGAGGAGTTAAAAATAAATGCTTTGCACAAGAGTTTGACAAAACCACCTAGTCCCAAGCACAAAGCTCAGCTGATATTCTTATGAGCCTCTTGAACTAGACACCCAATGCATGGCCTTGTTATCCTTGTTGTTCGTCAGTCCTGCCCTGCCTGAATTCTGAGCATCATAATCATCGGCTAACAGCTCTCTCTCCAACTGGTAAAACAAAATCTAGATGATTATTTATTATTTAATTGTATTTAAGGATTGAGGATTGAGGAGACTCGAGAGTCCCGGTAGGTACGCGTACAAAGAACATGTTTATAAGATTTAATCACCCAGAGAATTTATAATCCCTAGAATAAATAAAGAATAGTTAAGAATACTTTTAAGAAGAAAGGGACATACTAGGGGTAAGAAGGACAACCACCTTCCTTCAGTCAAAAACTGTTGAATTGTGCCCTGACCAACAGTTTGCAGTTAGCATTAAATTAGTTTTTTTTAGAGATGATGGGGACACAAAGAAAAAGAAAATCTAGATGCTAGGGCATCGAGATGATATGAAATTCTTCTTTTGTTCAGTAATTTGAATGGATTATCATATTTATTCCAATTACTCCCAAACTCCCAAGCCATAAATGTATGTAATAAAAAGTGATGTGGGCAGGACCTTCTTCCTAAAGTGAGACTTTGTGACTTAAAAAACTAAACGAGTCTGTTTCACTCTTCAAAGCCGTGACGGACATGGCTTCCAGCGTTTTCAAGAGGAAGGGCCGTACATATGTGCATAATGCATGCATATGAGCTGTTGCGGCACGAGCCTTTATTTCTATACAACAATTTTTTATAGAATTAGCATATTAACGTATATTTCCCTCTGAATGCTTAATTGGTCGCAGCTGGCAGAAAGAGAGACAGAATCCCATATCAATAGCATGCACCCGACAACATCAACAGCAGGTTATTATGTGGGCAATTGTTTTCATCTGTTGTCTGTATTCAATCTTCAAATCTTCATGCATGCATTCCCAAGCAGTCCAAGTAATCATAATGCTAACACTGAAACAGCATCAGCAACCTTGCATTTCATGAAGGAACAATGGAATGCAAAGATGCAGATGTCATACGTCTAAAATTGGAATCCGATGCTGAATTTTAGAAACTACAAGACAATGTGATGATACCAATGTAATGTTCTTCATAAAGTAACTGGACGGGTATGTTTTTATTTTTGGAGGCAATTTGATACAAAAGGTTACGGCAGTGTACTGAATTACCGTGTGTCGGGTATGGAATTTGAGATCCTTTGTCTTCAAAAACATCCGGAATTCCTAGACCAATCTGTCGAACTCTTGAACAGCCAGTGGCCTAGAAGTAAAACAGCTAGGTAATGCATTTATGTTCCTTTGATACATAATCTTTAAATTTTTAGGAATCATTTTTGTACGAGATCAACCATGAGCTATTTATATGAATGAATTTTGAAGTCAATTTCCAAATGTCACTCAAATAAAATAAAATGAACGTTAATCGTTAGCTATTTTAAAAGTTATTTTGTCTGAAGCAAATTTGCAACCTTCTACCGAATCCCACCTACTGTCTACATAATTATACCTGAGTCCGGTGATTCTTTTATGGAGCTATTATGCACATGCAAACTATATAATTATGGCAATTCTTTTTGTATAATTTCAGATTACGAAGCTTGGATCAGGGCTGTCAGGATGGATTGCCAACGTCCTTAGTCTTGATTGATAAACAGTATGGCCGTGGAAAGGAAAAAGTGGTGGCCCATAGTAAAATCTCACCGGTACCGTCGAATGATAAGATGTGCTTTGTAGAGTCTGGTAGGTATGCCGAATGCCCCTTTTATGAGATTACTGAGTAAAATCAAGAATCAAATAGTAAATTTAATACCCTTTTTTAGTGGTTGTTGCGGCTCATCTTCGAGGCAAAGGCTTGGGTAGATTACTTATGAAGGAGACCGAACAGTTTGTTTTAAGGTGTGCTATATTAAGTTTTATCGATTGAAATGAAAAATTTCTTTGAAATGATATAAAACGTGCGGAGTATCCTGTGCTTTGATTATTTTGTAGTAAAGGAATTACTACAGTATACTTAACAACTTATGACCAGCAAGCGTTCTATGAAAAACTTGGGTACGCTTTATCCGAACCCATAGTCGTATATGGTGGTCCTTGTCAAAATCTAAACAAGGTAATTCAGTTTCACTGTATCAGTATGATTTTCAATAGTGGTGATAAGGTACATTAACTGAAAAAATTTAAAGGTTCTATATTCCCAGATTGTAGAAAAGAATTTGAAGAAAATGCAAATTAGTGAATCCGCGAAAACAGACGGAATGCAAAAAAATCCCACCCCAATAGCAAAAACTAACGACACTATTTCCAGCAATTGGCAGAATGCTCCTGCTTCTTGTTCTTCATCAATTCTTAAGGAAACAATCAAAATAAATGCTACTTGCCCACCACCACCACCACCACCACCAGCCCCTCCGTTTGATTTAAAATTGATCTGTCAGCAAATATGCAAAAATGCTGCAAATATGGACATTAACATATTGAATAATTTAGTCAAAGTGACCATGAAAAAGGATCTGTTGTAATTAACAATTAAAACGGGGATGTTCCAGCTAACCCTTTTTTGTGATATACATGTGTTTGATTTTAAATACAGCCACTTAGCGAATTTAACTCTTCAGTGGAGGTTTAAAGATTTAAAGACACACCAAATGTGCCATAATCATTTTTTTTTTCGTAACCTGGAATTTGATAAATCTGAAATTAAACTATGTTACAAAAAACCATTGGTTTAATTAAATAACTTGTACTTATAATATAATGTAGTTCGTACATTGACAGTTTGATTAGAGATTCACTCGAATATTTGAAAAAGCAAAGCCGATAGATAAATGGTATTTTTGCAGAGGAAGTCTGAGAAAGTCTATACTCGGCGAATACTAAACCGCTGAACTCCTTGCATATAAGCCGGTGGTGTGGTGTACGTACAGTCTGGATTTGAATCACAGAGACTTTCTCGTCATATTTTGAATATCTTTCTTCTCCTGCATCCTGCTAACTTATTCCATCCGTATGTTTCATTTCATCATATTTTTATTACAAGTTGAGTATTGACGATTTACGTCCCGAATTTATTCCATTTATTAGCAATCATCTTCCTCGCCGTTGTCCACCGGATTTGAGACTTTGAAAATGTCGTCGAGTGGAGATGTTCAATTTAAGTCCCGTGCAGATGCATCCGTAAGTTCCATAATCTGTAATAATATAGAAAAATGCATGAAAGTAGGAGTTGGATCGGTCTTTATTTGAATTTAGCATATCAATACCACCATTAATGGTAATGGACTATGTATATAGTCAAGCTATGTGATATGAGTTATTTTATTGTTTATCTTGAAGTTATTATAAGTGTTATAACATTTTATTGTATTGAATTGGTTAAAGGAGCTTGAAGCCGGAAGCATATCAGCAAGGATTGATAAAGTTTTAGAATTAGAGAAAGCAAGTCTTCAGAAGGAAAATGATAAGCTAAATTATCGTCTGAATGTTCTGAAACGGGTAAGAGAGAGACACACACAACTCATCCATGTAATGTGAAGTTTTTGATTAAAATTCTGTAATGTAGACGTCATTTTATTTCTTTGTTATACGTTTCGGTAGGTATTCTCTGAAGAAGAAAAAATCGAGGTTCCGTACATGAAAAATATTATTCAAATGCTCCGACTTTACTTCACAGTAGCAGCTGATAAAGCATTTCCAGGCCTTCCAGATTTCCCAGTACAAGTGACACAAACTGGAAATGCAAAATTTGGGGACTATCAATGCAATGTTGCCCCACCATTGGCTGGGGTAAATAATTAGATAATATTGCAAAATTGTCATCGAATGTGTTTCAAATAGAATAACGAAATTTTTATCTATTGCAGCTACTTAAGTCTACCGGTGTAGCAAACCTAAATCCAAGGGAAGTAGCTAGTGCAATACTAAAGCATTTTCCTAAGACCGATCTAATCGAAAAGATGGAAATAGCAGGACCTGGATTTATTAATGTTTTCCTTACCGTTGAGTTCCTTCGTAAAGAAATGAAAAATATATTCCTGAATGGTGTCACCGTTGCTCCTCTACCCGCGAAGAAACGTGTAATTCTGGACATGTCATCCCCTAATGTGGCCAAGGAAATGCACGTGGGTCATTTGAGGTTAGTATATTTCTTTGTGCAAAGTAAATCAAATTTTTAACCAAGATATCCATATTAAGAAGCAAGCAAAAAAAATACAATACCTAGTATTCTGAGAATATACCTAGGTACTATAAATTGTGGAGTTATAATTCAGATAAATTTTCTAGGTCAACGATCATAGGTGACAGTATTTCACGGCTTTTATCATTTATGGGATATGAAGTTGTGAAAGTTAACCATATCGGAGATTGGGGTACTCAGTTTGGAATGCTAATTGCTCATCTAAAAGATACTTTCCCTGATTATCTATCCGAAGGATACAATTTACCTGTCAGCGACTTGCAAAGTTTTTATAAAGTAAGTAAATCCAACTAACCAATGCTTGATTCAATTTCATGAAACCAATTTCGAATTATTGTATGGTTTGTATATGTATTAAATTTGGTCAGGCCTCCAAGACACGATTTGATGAGGACGAAGATTTTCAAAAGCGAGCATATGCTTGTGTTGTTGAGCTTCAAAGCCACAAACCAGATATTTTAAAGGCTTGGAATTTAATTTGTGACGTTTCCAGGAAAGAATTTTCGAAAATTTACGAACGACTTGACATCACAGGTCTAACAGAAATCGGAGAGTCTTTCTATCAATCAAGAATGGAGGCAATAGTAAAACAATTAGATGGTAAGAACCTTATTTGAGCAAATATGCAAAAAATAGTAGTAAATAATAATCTACAACTAAATCTTAAATTTAATTAATTTAACCTGTGTCACCAGAGTTCTTAGTTGAAGATCAACCGGAAGGAGATGGTGCTTTAAAAGGAATACGAAAAATTATGTACCCTGAAGAAGGCGTTTCGTCGCTCATACCTTTAATAATCGTCAAATCCGACGGCGGGTTTACATATGATACCTCAGACATGGCTACAATTAAATACAGAATCGAAGAACAGAAAGGTGATTGGCTTATCTACGTCGTTGATTCAGGACAGGTAAATACCCTTACATTTGAAGCTTCAATATTTCCACTTATATTTACGAAATTTAGTCATGTTTATAAATGTCTTACTCACATAGGGAGTCCACTTTCAGGCCATATACAAATGTGCTAAGAAAGCAGGTATTTGGGATCCATCAAAAGTACAAGTTGATCATGTTGGATTTGGTGTGGTGTTGGGAGAGGATAAAAAGAAATTTAAAACTAGGTCTGGAGACACAGTGCGTTTGGTTGAGCTACTTGATGAAGGTATAAATTATTTGTTAACGATTTCGAATCGAAGTTTCAATTTTTTTTTCTGAAGGTCTCAAACGAGCGGAAGAAAAACTCCGTGAGAAAGGTCGGGATAAGGAAATGACTGCAGTAGAGTTTGAAGAAGCCAAAACTGCAGTTGCATACAGTTGTATCAAATATTCTGATTTATCACACAATCGCACACATGAATATGTGTTTTCCTTTGATAAGGTACTAACTAAACTAAAGAAGCAAAAATTAACCGAGTCTCCAATCAATTTGTACAATTTTTTATTTACTCCGTATTTTAGATGTTGGATGATAGAGGCAATACGGCGGTTTACTTATTGTATGCCTACACCAGAATTAAATCGATTTCACGGAAAGCGGGCGTTACATTAGAGCAGTTGAAAGAATATTCATTGAAAAACCCCCTGAACTTGTCGCATGAAAAAGAGCAAAAATTAGTAAAGGTATTTAATTATTTGTATTGATAAAATTATGCCATCATTTGGGCAATGATCTAGTGGATATGAAGCTTGATTTATTAATTCGAGCTATAATATTTTGTCTTCGCCAAACAGACCATACTGAAATTCCCAGAGGTGACTGAGCGACTAGTAGCAGAGCTTTGTGTCCATCCTCTTTGCGAGCTGTTATATGATACGGCAACTTCTTTCTCTGAGTTTTATGACGTCTGTTATTGCATTGAAAAAGATAAATCAGGTAAAATTATCTGTAATTTTCGAATTATAATAGATTTATTTCCTACTGCATTTTATTTTGATAAATACCTAGTTATGTTGTTATTTGAATACCGAATTAATTTTTTCAGGTGCAACCCTAAAGATTCACATGGATCGATTAATTTTGTGCGAGGCAACGGCTACAATCCTCAAAACTGGTTTTGATATCCTAGGTCTGAAATGCGTGGGGAAAATGTAGATATAAATCAAATCGAAGGCTTAAAAAGTACACATGTCATTTTTGTGTAATCACAAAGAATTAAATCATTCTGTACCTACTAAATTAAGATAACGATTAAATTTTCCATTTGTTTTAATGTTGTCTACAATTACTTTATGGTTGATAGTTATTTCCCCCTATCATGTCCCCATATTATAGTTAACATTTATCATAATTAAACTTTCGAATTCCTATAAATTTTTGTAAGTCATAAGAGAGAAAGAAGTTTTTCATGAAACTATTTATAGCTTATTTAACTATTCTTAAGTTTATCGTGTTTTTGTTCGACCTGAGGGAGAGGGAGACCAGACTTCCTTCCTTTGACCTAAGTTGCATGTTCGTAAGAAAAAAAAAGCTAAACAAACAAACAAACACCAGAGAAAAATAGACCCCCTAGGGGTTAAACACACCGTCCTCGTAGCATAGAGTTGATATAAACCGGGAACTTGTAGTTTTGTACACATACGGTGGTGCAGGCATTTGTAATTTATTTTAACTTTGTAAAAAATAATATCTGATAACCACTAGGATCTATTTAACGATTAATATGAAAGGCCAACAAGAGGATGAAGAGTCAACCACAACTCCAATCCGAGAGAATGGAGAAGTTAAAGAGTTGATAGTGAAGGGTGATGGAATGTCCTCTTTGCACTCTTCCCCGACCAAAGTTAATTCAAAAATTTCCCTACCGTTGATTGATGTATCACTTTGCACAGGGGACGAGTGCAACTCAAACGAACACGAAGGTCAAAAAGACAGCAGTGGGGGTCAACCTCCGCCCTTAGATGAACCGGAGAGCTTAGGGAGGTCATGCTCATGGAAAAAAGTTAATTTGTCTAGTCAGCAGAATGAACAGGAGATGATGGACATTACCAGTGATTTTCTTGAAGCTGTTAAAAGTAAGTTGGAAATTGTTACTATTTACTTATTCAAGCTTCAAAGGAAAAACAGGATTCCTTACCCATTTTAACTTTTGACTTATGATGGGCGTTTATTTTGGGAATAGCGGAACTAACTGGAAACAAGATTATTGTTTGGCAATTAAAATCTAACTGCATTTAATTTTTGTTATTCTAGCTTTAGAATTAGGTGAACTTCTTCATGATCCGTCTTTCGGCCTTTTTGAAGCGATGTCAGCGATTGAAATGATGGATCCGAAGATGGATGCAGGAATGATTTGCAACAAAGGGAAGAGAGTAATTCTAAATTTCGATCAAGCTTTACAGGTACACAATATACAAAATACTCTAATGATATTATATAGTTTAAATAGGGTTTAATTTTGAGTTTACAAATCTTCCAACTGTTAAAAAAGATTTTCTACCTATTATAGGATGGTGCCCTTAAGCTAGAAGATTTGTCATATGACGAACTGATTGGTATAAATGACACAACGATTTGCTGTGTAGTAACATGGTTAGAAGGGCATTCTTTAGCCCAAACTGTTTTTACGAATTTGTATCTTCACAAGCCAACGGTGATTACGGACAAATATCTGAAAGCTGTATCGATTGCCACTCTAAAACTTGTAGACGTTATAGAAGAATGCATTAGCAAGTATGTTTTATATTTAAACTGTTATGAAATTTAAATGAGTTTTTCTTATCACTAATTCTTGGGTTTACAGAGCTGGAGTGTTTGAAGAGGAAGATTTCCAGCCTTCTGTGTATGGGTACAATTTAGCTACAATGTTTACCGATGCAAAGACTGCAAGCATGTTACGAGAATCTGAAGAAGATCTGCAGAAAAAGATTAAACATAGTATGAAAAATCAGACGAAAACAGAAGCAAGGGATGAAAAGGCTGATAAAGAATTGGAAACAATGAATGCATTACTAATCAGGCTAAAGTTTATGCGAATTTTTCACTCCCTCATACTACACATTTGGAAAAGAGATAACTTAAGCGAGTGCCCTAAGCTGCTTACAGGTTGCCAAGAAGCTCTTTTAATAATGCAAAAAACGTCAAGTTTAGGTGTTCAAAGAAGCGTTGACGAATCAGGTGATTGAAACTTATAACTTTTTTTAAACATAATTAACTATAGCAAGTAAAATATAGCTATAAATTTGTCACAGTTCAATAAAATGCATCTAAAATTTTTTTGTGGTTTTAGAGAGATTCATGGTTGGCTATGAACTCTTGATAAATCAGCGTCTACTCCCTCCAACCTTTCCTCGTTCTACGCGTATCAAAACCAACGAAGAAGCTTTTGCATTTCTTGACGGCCTCCTTCAGCGAATCAAATTGGTCATGAAAGTAACAACAATTCAAAATTTTCATGGAATTGTGGAGTTTTTTCATTCGTTCAGCGATAGTAGGCCTTGTGTACTCTCTCGTTCATTGTTACAACTTTTATATGCACCGATGAGATTCAAGAAACCTAGCATCGATGAAATGATGGACCTTATGAAAGAATCTGTTAAGACCTTCATAGCTCCGCCAGTTTTAATAAGTAAAATTTTACCAACTCAAAATAAAGAGGTATCAATACTTAGTAACGTTCACAATTTACATGTATTCCTTATGCACAGATTTGGAGTTTATAACTTGATTTTGGCTTTTCTAATAGATCTCAGAATGTGTGGACATGTTTTTCGAACGGTGTGCTACAGTTTTTGCTAATCTGCTTATGGCATGTGGACATAATAGGGCGAGGCAGCGAGATAAACTGGCTCATTTAATGGAAGACTTTGCTAACCTTCAGAATGAGGTAACTTAATTAGTTTCAATAGATTCAAATATCATGCATTTTCTTCTAGTTTCAAATTCCTCGAATCCAACTAATCCAAGCAAGAAGTAAGACGTTTTATGCATTGGTTTTTTTAAAATTACAGACGGAGAAAATTGACAGTTACATCAATTCATTGTGCATGCAGATAGAAGGAGTTAGGCCGCACGGAAACTGCTTCGGAACATGGCTTCTCTGTCATATATCCAAGCTAATGATTCGATACATTTTATCCGGATTTGAATTAGAATTATATTCTCTTCACGAATTCGCATACATCTATTGGTACTTGTATGAGTTTTTGTACGCCTGGCTTCTCTCAGCTTATACACGAGCCGATGCTTACATAGCAGAAGGAGAATCTTCAAATTATGAAAAACCAGGCAAAAAATCTGCCAAAAATAAGCAAAAGTCACAAAGAGCAAAATCCAAAGCCTACACCAAAGAACTATTAATGCTGCAAGCAGAACAGAACTTAGCGGGGGGATATTTTCAGGTGAGAGTGAGAGATACAAAATATTTTTGCCTCCAAAGGTTCCAAGTTCCGTAATCTAATAAATTCGAAAATGGCTCTTAGACAATGATGGGACTTATCAACGACAAGAGAGTTCCATTTCCACATCCGGAGTTCGACAACGAAAGCGTCCGTTACCGTCACAGATTTGCTCCCTTCGCTCCTATCCAAACGCCTGCTCATGTACACTACATGCGATATAAACAGATTGCAGAAATGACTTCATCGCAACCGTCTTTAAATCTATATGTTGCAGCAGCAAGAAGTTTTCATCAAGCAAAACAGTTATTAGAAGCCATCCCAGGTTCTGAAAAAGAGGTGAGTTGCGACAGTGACGATTAGTTTACATTCAATTTGTAATTTTCAGCAAGTATTATAACGTTACTTTTCTCCTTTCTTGACAGATTCCTGATCTATTAAAAATTGCTAAAACAAACTTCGTGGTACTAAAGCTCCTCGCAAGTGGACATATGAAAGAATCTTCGACCCCTCCTGAATTCGATTTCTCTGCCCATATGCATTTTCCTATAATTAAAGTCAAATAACTCTGGAAATTCTGTCATCGTTGTGCTTTGTTAAAGTAAACTGTTCTTGTCAACTTGTGAAAACTGTGTGTAGCATGATTTAAATTGTGACACACTATACTACACAAACTCAACTGGATGTGTTCATTAGTAAGTTAGCCCAATTAAACCAATTAAACTAATTTTTACTCGGTACTCGGAATGTAACAAGAACTTGAGATTCTCCATTAAAGAACGTTCCCTTACTTCCCTTCATTCATCTACGATAATTATGGGAGAACTCTAGAAGCGTAAATTCTACTAAAATAACAAGCCCATTATTGACATAGTGTGGATTGTTACAAAATGCCCCAGAGGCCAGAAGAGCCCAACAACCCAACTCTTGTCTGAATTGTTTGTTTCACAAAAAAACAAAAACAAATGACAGACGCAAGTCTCAATCGCAAAGTGCCCAGCAAGTTCACTGAAGTTGCTCCGGTCGTCCAAAAGGTAGGAAATTGCAGTTGCTGGAAAATTGAATACTTTGAATTAAATTTCGTAAAAATTATGGGATAATCGGATATTTCCATCGATTCCATCCAATAATTTAAAAAATATAGTCATAATCACATCACAAGTTCGCTTATATCGGAGACACCAACTAATGCATACTGATTACTGACTTATATTACTGACATCCTTGAATTTAATTTTAAGGGTATGCAAATGCAAATGTGAGCCCATTAAAGATAAAAACTTTACCAGTGCACAGTGTGAGGGGTACTGGGGAACTGAGATTATTGACATAATTGATGGGGTGAGATGGATAACGTCAATAAGATATCTTATTATATTAAATCAAATTCTTGAGTCCTTGAAATTCTAACGCCGTGCATTGTTCCTTGTTCGCTAGGTTTGTAGTTACATGTATAATTTATTTTCGGAATTTATTAGCACTGATCGGGAATGCTCATGGATGAACTATAAACTAGATTAGAGACAACAACTTGGGTAGACGTCTAGAGTAGACCTATAAAGGCTATATTCAGCTTTAAAGAACCCCACTAAGAAAACAAACGAAATCTATCTACACAATAAAATGGAGACGAAATCTAAGGACTTATTAATTTTTGGTGAGAGGTCTGCGGCCTTCAGGGAGAAAACTCCACCTGCTGTAGCAGAGCCAGAAGAAGTTTGGGGGGACGATCCTCAAGAATCTGCGGGGACGAATAATAATGAACAGACTGAACAGAGTATTGCATCTGAAGGGGATTCAAATATTTCCAATTCAAAATCAGTACCGGTGGAAGATTTCAGAGCCGATTCGGACGATATCATGATGAACCTTACATTACACAACCCAGTCAATGTCATTTCTAAGCACAAGGGAAGAGGAGGACGACCACGATATTTCCAGGGAAGGGAAAGGGTTCGGCAACCGAAAAGGGATATTACAGGTATGTTTGTTCAGTTTCTTCCCGAGGGTCAAGAAGGCGAATCCATAGTACAACTTTCTCCTCCTCAATCGGCGAAAAAAGCAAAGAAAAGGCCCCTAGCTATTACTGGTAAGGGCTTGCCAGCTTGATTGAGTTATAATAATTAAATCGTTATAAGTCGGTTGATTATTTTTATAAATCACAGTATTAACAATTGGTAATTCTGTATTCAGATGAACAATCCGAAGAAGTTATCAAGCGGCTTAAAATAACCCCGGAAAGGCCGGCCACAGCCTTGTTAAATGAAATCAATCCTGGAGTTATTTACAAGTTTGAAAATCCTACAGAAAATTACAAGGGCCCTCAGCGGTTCGTATGCCGAATTGTTTTTCCGGTTGGTAAATACCTTTTCTGCAATTTAATAACGAAACGGATACCGTTGCTGAATGATTTTTCCATGTAGCGTTTTTCTATATCATGTTTTGCATTTTATTTGTAGCCGACAAACGGAGTGGAATATGTTGGTGAAGCAGGGTCAAAAAAGTTGGCAAAAAACATTGCTGCGGAAAAGATTTTAGCTAAATTAGGAGTTGAGATTCCGCAAAGAGAGCTGCTGGAAATTGATCCACAAGCTCCGATACATTCTGAAGTTAAACTGACATCAAAGTATGAGTTTGAGCTACCACCAACTCCTGAAATGTATGAGAAACTTAGAAGTAACTTAATTATTAATCCTATTCTTATTGTAATCGTTTTTGTGCATAAATATTTGACAGCCCTAAAGCTGAAAATTATTTTGTCACTGGGATGAACACAAAAGTTTCGGAGTTCATGGATTTCTCATCTGATGATATATTACAAGAAGGTGTTATTTCTGCTCACCTCGCACAACGTTGGTCTAAAAACTCTAATTAAATTAACTAGTTAATTTTAAAGTAGTTCACTGATTTTGATTCACAATTTTTGTGCAGCCTTGATTGATTTAAAGATAATCAAGCGTTTGAAGAATATTCCAAACTTTGAAGACAACGTGCTTTTGGGCCTTAACACTTTAGTAGGATCTGACAAGGTCAATTGTGAAATGATGGGAGAAGAAGGATTACCGCATGATAAATGTTTTACCATTCAGCTTACTTATAATGGACAGCAATATTTGGGAAAAGGTTAGTGATGCAAAATTTAACTGTAAGTAAATTTGTGAGATTATCTGAATCAAGCTTTTTGTGTGAGTAGAAAGTAGGATAGTTGTACAATCGAATTGAAATCGACGGTTGAATCCTATCATTTTATTATACGTACAGGATAAACTTTGCATAATCTCACAGATTATTGTACCTATCATATTTGGAAAAAAATTTAAAAATCATTGCTTTTGACATAATACACTTCTTTGCAGGTGGAAGTAAAAAGAAAGCCAAAGCACAAGCAGCCAAGCAAGCGCTAATTTTTATGATTGGTGAAAAGAACTATGAGTCTCTCGTAATTTCGACACGATGTCAGATGCCTATAGAACAAATGAATATGAATATTTTGCAATCCAATAAACCCGCTTTTGGCCTTCATGCGGATAAGGTTTTCTCTAATGAAGATCCAAACGTGACCGAATATGACTTTACTTTTAGTGACTACATTTGTCGGTAAGAGAAATTACAGTGAATTTGTATGTTGAACATTGAAATAGAAAACAGTTAAAAATTAATGTCATTAATGATTTTCGAAATTTCATAGAATAGTGAATGAAAAGTATGAAGAAATTATGCAGGCCGATCCAGAGCATATACAGCAGAAGGTAATGCAATGATTAAAATCATTCAATTAAAATGTATGTACATATTCTGTTGATACCAATTTCCAGGTTTTGGCTGGAGTCGTGATGACCAGGGGCTTTCCTATGCTTGAGAATGGCACGATTGTCGCTGTCACAACTGGAACAAAATGTATTGAAGGAGACTATATGTCTGATCAGGGAATTTCTGTCAATGACTGCCATGCAGAGATATTGGCGACAAGATGTTTAAGGGACTACTTGTACTCTCAAATAGAATTGTATGTTTATGCCTCGACGGAAGAAGAAACAGAAGAATCAATATTTCAAGTAAAAAATGAAACTGAAAAGGAAAATCGTTTATTGGAACTTAAGGCTGACATCAAATTTCATCTTTACATTAGCACCAGTCCATGTGGTAACATCTAAATATAAAAAATCATATTTTTCTATTAGTTTGTGGATTAAACAACCCGTTTATTTTTTAATAGGGGACGCGAGGTATTTCTTAATTCTTTGACTAATCTATCTTTACGTTTATTTTGTTTGAATAGCAGTAAATAAATGCAGTTTTTTTGTTAGAATATTTTCACCAAAAGGTATCGATCTTGATGACGAAGTGGAATCCATGGTAAATATAGAGGATTCACATCCGTCGAGAAAAAACAGAGGAGTTCTTCGTGCAAAAGTCGAGGCTGGAGAGGGAACAATACCCGTTGCAAACCTTATTTCAGGTTAAAAACTTGATCATGTTTGTCCTTTCAAAATTGTCCCTGATTTATAAATTTGTCCACCTTGCATAGCCCTTCAACCTGCAACTGTAAAAAAATAAAGGTTAAATTTAATTTTAGGTCCACAGACTTGGGATTCCATTGTTCATGGCAGCGCTTTGTACACTATGTCCTGTTCTGACAAAATTTGTCGATGGAATGTTGTAGGTTTTCAAGGTGCGTTGCTATCAAATCTTATTCAACCTCTGTACTACTCTTCAATCATTCTCGGAAGTCTTCACCATCCTGTTCATTTTAGAAGGTATTATTGTGCTTATATCACATCAGCATACTATTTATAAAAAAATTTACAATCTTCTTATTAAAATTAGAGCTGTACTGGGACGAATTGAAGGGTTAGCCGGTTCGGTTTACTCACCATTTAAAATCAACCGTGCTCATCTTATGATGGTCTCCCATGAGGAAAAGAGGAGGGTAAAGAAAAGTCCTAACCATGCAGTTTGTTGGACACTTGGTTGGTCGACACCAGAAGTTCTTGCGGCCTCGAAAGGCCGCTGTGAACCTGGAGGGATTGCTTCCCGTCTTGCGAAACGAATGGCTTTCATGCGGTTTTTGAAGTTATATAACAATCAATCTGGAAGGCGAGAAAATTTTGTCGACTTGTCCTACCATGAATCTAAACTTCTGGCGGAACCATATCAGGTTTTGGCACTTAATTCGATTTAATTTTTGTTAATTTTTATGATTTGATTTTCATGTTATCTAATTTGAAATGTTAACAATCCTACAGGCTACCAAACAAAAATTTCTACTTCACATGAAAACCTCGCAGTTAGGAACTTGGATCTCTAAACCTATTGACGTGGATTCGTTCGGAATTGGTAAATAGGGAAATTATTATGATCTGTTATTTTATATTTTATTATTCAATAAAAAGTATGTCGAGGAACTGAACTATAACTGTATTCTTATGGATTTGTAATAATTATAACTTAATCTGAATATTATACGCCTTCTAAGAGAGAATTGAGTTTATAAAACGGTTGCAAAGCTGGTAATCAAAACGTAACAACCATGTTTTCAAGGAAGTTTTATTGAATCCACACAATGTGACAATCTGTATGATGTATGTTGCGCCTTTGCGACGCCTACACGAGATTTTTGGTGAAATTAGAAAATGTTGACTACAAAGTCGAGTCAACCAATACCAGATTTATTTTTAATAAAATCAAGTCATAATGAACTCAACACAAATGTAGTTGAAACAGTTGCGAGTTAGGTTATGTAAGTATCCAGAATTTAGGTGATCCGACGGCATTACATTATTTGATCATAAAGAGAATCATAGAATAGATATTTTTTTTGATAATACATCATTTATCTTAGACAATCTTTACTCCAAGAATTTACTTATTAAGAGCTAAAGAAACTAGAGGCTGAAAATAAATGATTAAAATTGTAAGTTACAGGCAATACTAAAGTAACAAGATGACAAAAAGAATAATAATGAAAGTGAGCATAGGCACATGACTCACGCTATTTTAATAATATTATCAATCTTCTTCCTGGAGTGATTTAACGTCGAACGACAGCCACATCATCTAAATCGATTCCAAGCATTCTCAAATCATCCATGTCATCTTCTACGTTCTCAGGTTCATCTGGAGTTTCCTCAGATGCTTTCAATACCGGAGCAGGTTCCACTGGAGCTTTTACCGATTCACTTTGCTCAACTGGCACATTACCCGCTGATACGACTTCTTCCATATCCTCATAACCAGGGGGAGGTACATAATTGTCGAATGACATCTGGTATGGCTCATAACCCATGTAGCTTGGGTATGCAGATCCAGCCATAGACGTATACTCTGTTAAAGCATGAATACTTTCTATTACAATGTTTCATTTGATTTGGCACATTTCACAAGTTCAGTTCAGCGGTTTAATTTTTTTAGACTTTACACTTTACTAACCATAAGGTGTTGTAGAGGGTGGTGGAACACCTATAGGAATATTAGAAATTGATTGAGGGAGAGGCACTGACATTGAAGGTGGTGGGATTGGAATAGGTTTTCCTCCACCTTTGTAGATAATATCCAATGCCTGTAACGGGAATTTTCAAAATCAAATTCGTCCAATGAGTATCTTTCTCCACAATTTAGTTCTCCGATTAAATCTGGAAATTTCATGAATAAGAATTAACCTGTTGAAGATCATCAGGAAGATTTGTTCCTCCTGGGGCTTCTTTCTCGCCTGGAGGTTTCAGATCAGTGTCCTGGGGAGTGGACCTGCTTTCAGCTGGGAGGTAGGAGTTGGCGTCGCTCGAAGCTTCAAGTCCATAACCTTTCATCTCGCTTGAAAATCCTTCGAAGTTGATGCGAGACGTGGAAACTGCGTGACTCACTCCATATCCAGCTAAAGAGTTCTCACTCGGTAGGGATGTGTTAGATTCCTCTTGCTGGGCAAACGATTTTCCTCCTAACATCTTAGATGTGCCGTCCGATGCGGTAGCAGCTGGAGAATCTTTACCTTCATCTTGTTTATCCTGATCTTTACCTGAATTAAATGGGCGTTTGTATAACGGCATTTTGCCTATCATCGGAAGCTTTTTAACAGCCTCGACCTTATCACGGGTATTTCTATCTCTGTCTCGCCGGTCTCTTGAGCGAGATCTAGATTTCCGTCGACCATGATGTCCCCTTTCTCTGGAACGTGACCGAGATCTGCTTCTGAAATCAAAAGGGCATAAAGCCACACTTGTTGATGTTGAATATGTAAAACGTTGATGAAATATTAGTTTTTCTCCAATTATTCTACGATGCTAAATGTAATACATAAATATTTCTAAGACAAGAATTTACGATGTTTAAATGAATGCATACCTTCTTCGCCCTCCTCGAAGGTCACGATACCGGTCTCTGTCTCTGTCCTCCCGAGATGATATCTGAAGCTCCACACGATCATTTCGCCTTCGGTCCCTTTCCCCACCTCCGAAATCTTCCCTTCTGTTATCCCTTTCTCTGACTTTTTGCTGAAAATGGGAAGGTGATGGTCTTAATGGCTCAGGTGGCTGAGAATGTGTGGGTTTTCCTTCTTCTTTCAACTTATTTCCATGTTTTTGACGAACGATCTCTGCGAACTTCTGGGTATCAAGTATATCTAACGCTATCTTCTGAGGCTTCCCCATCCACTCGTCCAGCCCAACATCTTTCGCCGCAGTTTCTGTCTTCGAGACAAAGTCACTACGATTTTCGTCTACCTTGATAGTGTTCCTCATTTGCACACGAATGCTTCTACCATTTTCATCGCCATTATCATCAATAGATATTGGAGCAGCAGACAGTCGATCCTCAAACCGTGACTTCCTAAGTTCCACTTTCGGTTCTAAACCAGCACGTGCACGCGCTTTTTCTCTATCTGTGCCCCATTTAGATTGCCAATCTGGATGCTCTTCTAGAAAATTCTGTTCAAATACCAAAAAATTCGTCAGCCATCATATGTTTAGGGCCTTGCACCCCCATAATCTCATTTTCATACCTACTCGTTTTAAGTTACACCAGCAAAGTTGAATGGTTAACTTTTAATTGAAAAAGGACTACTTTCAATCAACAGATTGGTGCAGGAAAAGGGTTTCTAGCCTCGGATACTCTTAATCCAGTTTAAATTATCAACGCCTTTCTCCATCGGCGTGAGATGGTGATATTTCAAAGCTTTCAAGCACCTGAACAAATTAATAATCTTAAATGTTTGTGGTGGTTTGTGCTGACCATATAGTTGGAGTTGTGTTCGCTGCTTTTCAGATGATCCGTTGCACAATGGTGGTCTCCCATCCAGATGTTACACAGGCGGCAATACCAGCCCTCGACAGGTGAGAAAAACTGCATTCCTATTACATATGGATTAAAAGCAAACAAATAAGGTACTGGTCACTTTTACGTTAGACAAAGCTGGAAGTTCCATGTATGTTTAAAAAACACATTGTACAGTTGTACTTCGCATCTCGAACTCATACAACGAATGTGTTATATACAGTAGTGTTGTGTAGCGGAAAGATTCTGATTGAAATTCAAGAATTCCTTGAATCACATCTACTTGGTAAAAAAAAATTCACCTCTGAATGGAACCTTCTGAGCTCCTGGATTAGGGATCTTTTCTTGCTGAGAACTTCTTTTATGCCACGGTTTGTCATCAATGCCAAGTTGCTAGATAAAATAATACAACAATTAATTTGACATGTAAAAAACAATTTACCTAGTTAAATAACTAGCTATAATGACTCAGACTTAATTTAGATCAACACAGAATTATTCAGACATATGCTTGTCTATTATAAATAACATCATCGACAATAACTTAAAAACAATTTTGCAAACACGAAGAAAAAAGTTTTACCTCAACTTGATCTTGATGAGCCTGCGAGTGAAAGTGATCCAACATTTTTTCAACATTTTCCGGAAATACATTACAAAGGCGACACCAATGCTGACCGTTATCAAAGTAATCCACATCGATCGAAACAAGTTCCTTCACCACCGGTTTCTTGATAAAGAAAAATAAGAAAATGTAAACATCAAATGTGTAGTTAGAATAATAATACAGTAGTTTAATAAAGAAATTAAACCATAACAGTCAATCTGCAAAGAAAGCTAATAAGTTAGTACTTATAGTGGTTAAAATTATCCTTATACCTCCAACGGCTTCGCAGAATGACCCTGACTAATTTTTGGGGGAGGAGGAGGAACTAGATGAGGAGCTCTGACTTTCTCCACAGCTGATGTATCTACCTGCAGGACATCATTAATCTTCTCCAAGACAATGTGGACTGCCTTACACCGTCCTTTAAGTTCAGCCTGTAAAACAAAATAAACTCAATTCAGGAAAATACTAACGTCAATCTTACAACTTTTCATCTCTGACAAATACTACTACATATTCTCAGTTTAATATAAAAAAATCTTCACATATTTCAGACATATGCTTGTCAAAATTAACATCATTGAAACTTCAAAATCCGTAACCATTCCCTCAATAAAAATAGGTAGGTATACTCAAACTCAAGTTGAATAATTTACCTGTAGTTTCAGATTTTCATCAACAAGTCTAATATCTGCTCGATTTTTTTTTAATTCGTCTTCTTTCGTCTGAAGTTTTGTTATTTCTCGTTCAAGTATTTCGAGCTTTTTCTTGTAACTGTCCTGTTGACCAAGTAATGCTTCCCTTTGTTGATCAGTCAAGCCACTGGAAGCAGCAGGCTTATCCTTTTCTTTCTGCTTCTTTTCTGTTAAGTCGAAGAATAACAAGCTCGGATTAATAATCATATTATTGATTAATCACAACAAGGTGATCTTATAATTAATTTTATTTAACCTTCTTCATTTCCGGATGAAGAGTCACTTGAATCGTCAGTGTCTCGCCCACGTTTCTGGAATGAAAAATTAAATGAAAAACATTATCTTCCCCCTGTTTAAATTTCTCTATCAATCATTATAATGCTATAAATATTTATCTTCAGAATTAAATTGTCAACAATAAAAATCTGACATATGCTTGTCAAAAAAATTCATCCTAAGGCGCTTTCAAATCATACAATTATGTCAACACAATCAAATGATAACTTTGATATACCTTTCTCCTCCTGTTGCGTGAACCAGAAGAGTCATCTGAAGAAGATGACGATGACGATGAACTCCTACGTTTCTTTTTCTTCTTCCGTTTTTCCTTCTTTTTCTTTGAGGAATGGGAGGTATCTGGACTTTGGTCATGGCGCTGTGCCTTCCCTAAATTGAGACCTACACCGAGTGCTGCTTCTGTTGATTGTGACTGTGGATATAGCATCTGAGAGCTTTGAACAGCACCAACTGCCACTGGTACCGCGCTAGGGTTGGTATTCGAACCAAAACCATACCCACTGAATGTAATTGATGGATCATCCATAGTTTGTTGCTGTAGCTGGAACTTTTGCATATGCTGCTGTTGGATCCTGTGAATCTGTAGCTGCTGCATTGGATCTACCGGCATAGAAGCTCCATCGTATAAGTTAGCCGATGCCACACGACCACCGCCATTAGTCTGGCCAACATATTCTACTGTTGACTTCCAGTTATTATCTTGTGGATGACCCTTGTCCTGTTGAGGAACATATGGCTCATATGGTTCAGGGTGGTTCTGATTTTGATTTTTATGTTCGTATTCCCCTGATCTTCTTCGAGGGCTAGCACTACGGCTCCTACTTCGACTGTAACTTCTGCTCCTACTACGACTTCGAGAATGTCGTCTTCTGCTGTCCCGGTCCTAAGATTACCAAATCTCAACTTTATGACAAGACAATCTTTATTCTTTAAGCTGTAGTTTGATTCGGAGTATGTTAGATTTAGATAATTAATTCTACAGATTATACGAGAAATGTAAATAAGGAGATAACTAACCTTATTATCTCGATCATAGTAGTCATCATTATCCCAATATCTCCTGGGCTTATTAAACCCACCTCTTCCTCGACCTCCTCGGAAGCCCCCTCGGGGATTGAAGTCCCTCCGACCTTCTCGATAGTTTGGATTGGACGACATATTGGTCTCTCCGCTCTGTCCTGTAAGTAGGTGACGGGCTCTAATTGTTTCCCAATTAAATTCGTATACTGCCGAGCCGAAGTGTCAACCTAAAAAATAGTTAAATCATTAGTTTCAAATTGACTGTATTTACCAAATGCAATTGCAATGTGAGCAACAATAGCAACATATCTGAAGGTGAAAGGTTAATTAATAATTACTGATTAAAATGTACGGCAAAGTTCTCCACCTTTCTTTCAGACTTTCACAAGGTATAACTTAAGCCCTCAACAAATTCCTTAATCCAACTTCCTCTCTCTGAGCTACTCTCGACAACTTTGTTCTGGTATAATTTATGAACGCCCAGTCGGTTTATTAAAATACTTCCACGCTTTGTAAACAACTACTACGTCTGTGGCCGCAAATGTGACTACTAGAATAAGAATTTTAACATTTTTAGACAAAGACCCTTGGACTCGGCTCATCCCTCCCTCTTCTCTTACTTAGTTTTCCTACCTGTATATTCAACGGAAGAGTTTTTATTTGACTCTTACTCTGTGCTCTGATTGACAGCGGAGACAGGTCTGACACCGTTCCGGAATGTCTAAAAGTTCAAATTCGGATGGCCTTGTGAGAGGTTTCAAAAAATGTGTTGTATTAAACAATTCGGCGTCTAGTACAAAAAAATGAAGAAGAATTTACTGAGAAGTCGACGTGTGGTTGGCGGAGATGAAGATGATTTGTGTGCTGTTGTTGTGTGTGTGCTTGATAAAATGTACGTGGTGTCGAGGGATGGAATTGATCATGATGGAACTGGAGTAAAAGCTTCTTTGACCAGCGGGAGCAATTGATTTTTTTGAGATATACACGAGGGCTCGGTTAGTTGCCCAAATCTCCAGCTCGTCGCTTTTCTTGTTGGACAGGGTGAGCTCCGAGTCGGAACTTTGGGTGTGAGACTTGTGAGCAGAGAAATGTCTCAATTTTGCCGAACTTTCTTCCCTTGACAAGTGTCGAATCGAATCCTGCTGTGAAATAGGAATGGGGTACCTTGATATATTTGTAAATAACCTTTGACACTGGATTGAAATGGTTATGGTATGGTATGGAGCATTGGAGAGTATTGGATGGATATGGAATATGGATGTGAATCAGTTAAAGTGTTGGTTTAAAATCAAAGTTAAATAAGGAAGGTAAATTATTGGGCTACTTTAAATCCAAGTAGGATGGATGGATGTAGGATGTGGCTTATGAGCCGGCTTCAAGAGCATACTTGATCAAAAGATTTTCATGAAAATGTAGTTATCTTGTAGGTACAGTCTAAAATTTAATCTCAATAGGAGCTGTCTACACAATCTCATTTTTTGTCAAGGCATTTTAGTTTTCAATGTAATTCTTCCGTTAAAATCAAACACACCAAACCAAAGACTAGAAAGTTCAAAGCTTTTAGCTCTTGTTCATGTAATTTAAAAGGCTAGAGATTTGAGTGCAGAGTATTCTGCCACTATATGTTGAATGCAACTTAGACTGAAATGGACTTCCCATGTTTCCCATCTCATTAGCCGTCAATGTCCCTGAAGGCCGATGCTAAAATACTAGGGAAATCGTTCCAAAACTAAAATTGAAAGAAAATGAAGCCTGACTACCAGGGTAAAGAAGTCGCTTCTTGAATTTCTTATGAAACTCCAAGTAAGTGTTTCTATTTGAAATCTAAACATAAAAGTAATTCCCCTCTCCGAGACTTTTCTAATAGCTAAATGTAAAAGCAGACCAGTTTCAACTCTCAAGTAACAAGTAAACCTTATTCAATACTTAGTCATCAGTGCGCGCATTGAACTGAAACTTAAAATGACTCGAGAATATTTAAAATCGCCTAAGTGCCTGCAATTTGAATTTGTCAATTCAAGTCCTAATTTCGTCTGTTGCAGGGATCAGAGGCTTCGTTATCCTAAGGATGCTGCAAGGGTATCCAAACCCCCAACATTTTCCGAGCATGTAGTAGGTGCACATACAACACACACATTTGCACTTACTTTGTGATATGCTTACAATATAAAGGTCTAATCAAGCAGTTCAGTGACGCGCTTTAATGATGGGATTAAATAACGATTTTTTCTCTTCTTGGACGTCTAGAAACTCGGAATCCTTACATCTTTCTCGTCCTCGTAACTGAATTAGTAAGAGATTGGAACTCAGCTCCACGTTTTTAATAGAACACAATGCTAAAATATAAACAGGGTGACCTAAAACTAAATCGAGTTACTGTATAACTATTCTAACCGAAAGCGAAATTATTAAATGCACCCACCCATTCTCTCAGTAAGTTATTCTTAGGAAGTAAATTGCTGACTAGAGTGCAAGGGGGTTTGCAAAGCCATTTTTGATTATGTAATTTAAAATAAATGGTATTTACATAGCTCGAGTAAAATTCCATCAAATGTCTTTGAAAGCTGAAACTAGAATATAAACAGCATAATAATCCGGAAAGTGGTATCGTCTTATCTACAACAAGAAATCGTGAGATGTTGATTAAGAAAGGTCATCATGAACTCTGCATAATATGTGACAGTATATAGTGTGATTCATTTTATATCTCTTATTCATATAAAAACTATGATCGATGTAGTAGTTATCTGTTCATTCGTTCTGTTTATTTATGGATTTGGCTTTGACGAGGAAAGAGCTGTCAATAATTTTCGAGTAAATATGCAACTTTGCCTATTTTATTTAGATTTTGGTTCAGATAATAGTTAGTATTAGTTAGAGTCAACAAATCCCAATCTCAATGTAAATCCGCCTAGAGCTTATACTGTATTATATAATGGATTTTTGAAGCAAATAATTTGTTTTCACTCTTTTATTAGTTTTCTCAGGATGCATACACAGGCATATATCCCTTTAGTCCATTTTTACTCGACTACCCTTGCCTGGGTTTAATTTACTTTTAAACAAGAATAGATGCACAGCGAGCTGGTAACATGGATTTATGGAACTTTAGAAATCTCTATTATAAAAGTAGATTATGGCAAGGGTACTATGGCTATTCTGTGATTGCAACCGTCGGATTTGAACGCCCCCTTCCCCTTGCCCCCTGAGCTGCCCACTCAAGGCGGCTTACAATCGGCCGTTAATTCAACCGGAAAGACAAGGGCGGACTGGAATATTTTAGGCGAAAGAAAAATAATAATTTAACCCTAGGACAACTGTAACGATATACTTTACATATATAACTTAACGGACGTACTTATGCAAATATGAAAACGTATTTACGTTCTCAATGTAAGTACAAACTCGAGAATGGGAGAGGAAAAATTGGTAATTTTGAGGTTTTCAAAGTATCAGCTGAAGAATGCAAACTCTCAGAGCCTGAAACAAACTAAAGTTTTGAGACTAATTGTTAGAAAAATAATCGATTTCTTCATCCTCAGCACGACGGAGCCTAGAAATGTTTGTCTGAACATAGAAATACATAATTTCATGATAAGAGGAAATGAAATGAAGCCTTAAATTGTAGACTGCAAACTTCCAATGCGTTTGAGTTGTATTCCATCATTCAGCGGGGATGAAGTGTCCTCAAGGTATTCCAAAGTTCGTTTATTGAATTACGAAATTTCTCTAAACTTTTCATGTCCAATCGTAACATCCAAATCGATTAAAAATCAGCGTCCACAGGTTCTAGTTTTCATCCTAGAAAAGGAATGAATCTCTTAAGTTGTATTTGACTATAAACTACCAATTATAATAAATGTTCCCCTTCCTTTTAACTAATTGTAAGATTTCTGAGTGGCTTAGCTAGCCTTATTTGGATGAAAATATATAGAAAGGAAAGAAAATTTTCATATTAAAGTTGGTTATTGATTAAAATACCGTGCTTCCAAGGCAAGAGAAAGCTGTGTACTACACTCCGTCTAAGCAAGCCACTCAGGGTAAAGTGCAATAGTTTCAGACTCCCACCTATTTTCATTATTTTACTGTCTTCTCGAAATGGAAAAAGATCATTATCATAATTTTAAGTAGAATAAGAAATGCTCTTCCTATTACTTTATACAATTCTTTTAGATTTCCTTATACTTCCTTTCAGACTTATCATGGCTATATCTTATGATTCTGATCATCAAAATATCTGCTTTAGGCACACAGTTCCCCGAAAACCTTAATGTATACATCTCGGCTTAAGGAAAAATGATTCATTCTCTTTACAGTAATATGCTTACACGCTCTTGGCTCTACATTACATTAGTGCACCTTATCCAAATCTAGCTTTCCTTCTGATCATGTGTTTCCTAGAATTCACCAAACATGGAACCGAACAGATGAGAACCCAGATTCCTGGTAATTTGTCTCCAATGTAGATTCTATGTTTTCCATATGGGTGAGATAACAATAATCCATTGTTCTATCAGCTCTATATATGCAACCTCCTTATGGAATGTATGATCGGAAGGTTTATCAGCATTCGGGGTCAGTTGACTTGAGCTGAGGGTTGTCAGCATTATTTAATAACAAGAGACCCATACGGGTTTGGCTTGCTATGGTACTTTCTCCAAAGTGAAAGTTCAGTGTATTAAAGGTACGTAGAACTATTGGATTCGAATACTGTGTAAAGCTCGCGCACACTCTTGCTCCTGTATTCCAATACCTAAAATTTTAGCTAGCTCTATCTCAACTCCCGTCCCTAAACCTCTTCGTTTCTGCCAACAAAACGAAATGAAACCAAGCCATCCGGGCATATAGTTCCAGACCTTGCAATATTCCCAACTAATACCTACCTACTTTACTATTTCAATAGCTCTTACTCACTCGACATTCAACCGGTCTATGGAAAAGAGCGGAGTGGCTTCTCTTGTAAGATTCATCTCATTCTGAATCTCTTGCAAAAAGTATAGAAGTACTGCTATCAACAACGAGCAAAGAATTAGGCAAGATCAACTTGTAGAAATCTCAATTTACTTTCACTATCGAAAATCCAGCAGTTCAAGAACGCGATTGAGAACCATTTCGTTTCCTACCCGTCTTCTGCAGCAATCCAGTCTTTAACAAAATCGTAGTTTTGTTGAGTCTAGAGGCTGAAGAATTTCAATTCGTTCCTCTTCAATTGCAGAAACGAAAGCTGAGCAATCCTCTTAGTATTGATTCAAACAGGAAAAGGAAGCCTGCAAGGCATATTTAAAGCAAGCTGACGGTGGACAATACTTTTGTCGAAGAAATAAAGTGGTTTCTTCCTCTTATTGAAAAAAAGACTAGAGTGTTAAGAATTATTCCCTTCCGGAGCAGACAGTACTGGTAACATTGGAGGCTGTGGTACGGTATCTCTCTTTTCTCTCAAAAATCTGTACACATATATATAAAAGGAATGTGGATCAAAGATCACATCCTCCAAGGCAATCGTTGGGATATTGAAAGTTAAAGAGTTAAGAGTCGTTTAAGTTAGTGAGGGCAAACTTCTGTTACCCGCTGGCACTTTTGGAAGCTCGGAAACCCTTTTTCGCTTCTGAAATTTTCATAGCTAGCTTTGAACATAAATTGTATTTAAATAAAGTAAAATTTACTCTCTGTGAACTGAGGTGGAAGGAGGAAAAATTGAGGCACCCAAGGAGGCTAGAGACACAAAATTTAGCAGAAACTTGTACGAGTTTGAGAAGTTGGTGAAAGCCCTAGTGTACTAGATACTCTCCAGCTTTATACTATTGTACAAAAAATCGAAAGGTGTCTTTTCCATGCGGTTTCTCATTTCCTTTACAGTCTTATCTTCGTTTTTCACTCAGTGAATCGTGTGAAAAGTAAGTTATAAAGAAGAATATACTTCCTCCTGCAGAAAGATCACAGGAAGAACTGAAGGCGATACTAAGATACATAAGAAAGTGCATTTTATGAGACATTGATGGTGTGAACTAAAGATTGAAAATCGAAATAATACTTTGGACAAATTGTCACTAACATACCAATGATGCATACTGAAGGACTTCTCAAGATAAGCACTAACTTTTGAAACATTTCAAAATCTTATGTCAAATTTGACTTGAGTTCAACCACTCACTACTTTATGCAAGGGATTAACTCGCTCGAGATTTGAAGAAACTAGTAGCGTCACTATTTAACTCCATCGGATTTCATCGCATTGCCTCGAGCAACAAGAAAAAAGTTGAGTAAACATCTTAAATTCTCAAGCAAATTTCGTTTCCACAGCTTAAATACAAAGTTTTGGGGAAACAGCATTAATTGATTGAAGAAACCTTGAGGGAATTATTTCGATCTATCGTTTTCCAACCAAGACTCGGTGAAAGTTTGCTGTTTATGGAAAGCTCTTAAGGGGATCTCCCAAGTAGGAAGAAGTTTTTCTCCAGCCCCTTTGGATGTAACTATTTAACGTTTGCCAAATGTTGGTTCTCTTCAGTACCCAGTGAAGTAACTAAAGCTTCTAGACACCAAGAAAAGTGAAAGGCTGAAAAATAAATAACAAAAAGGGCTAATTTGTATGAAATAAGGCGTGCACTTAATTGACCATAACTTTAGATTGGATTTTCCTCAATTGCCCTGACCTCGGTAATCACTGTCTATTCCCAAAGACTTGCTACCTTAGATAGTGTATGCAACTTTATACAATCCGAACTTTGTATCAAGTGAAATCAACTCGCTTAATATAAAAAAATGAATAAGGGAACCACCAGTCGAATGCACACATGTGGCCCATTGGAAGCCAGGGATCACAAATGGATTTTCTTATTAATATTCCTAGTGGTCTCTTTGAATATTGAACACGGTCTTTCCTCATGTCCCCTTCCACGCCGAGTGAAATTTGGAAATGTGGTAGTGCAGGATAGTCCATACGACGGAAGCTTCTCCAATGGATCAAAAGCTCTGATATCATGCAACCTTGGGTACCGTCTTAGATCTGGCGATTCAATCATTTGTATCAATGGGGAATGGATTAATCCAGACCGAAATATTCCCAAATGTGGTAAGCAAATCGTATCCAATCTTTATTTTGTATGCAGAAATATATTACCAGCAAAAAGCCATCTTTCTAGCTTCAAATGCATAGATGGGAATCTTCGAGTAATATATGTGCTCATCATATAAAAAAACTCAGGCTCATATGCATGTCCGGAGGTATAGTTCAGAACGATCAGCGATCCATCATCTTTTTGAAAGTCCCTTTATCTAATTTTCTACTTGGTAAGCAAAAGATCCCCCGAAGTCTTGCAGATGACAGCCGCCTTCACTTGGCCTTACTGATAATACATACTACGTGTACATTTTTCTTTGCATGTATAATATTTTTGCAAGTTGGCATGCGAGTAAGAAAACAGTGATATATGGGGATATAATGAGCCTTATGAAGCCTTCGAGATCCCCTCCATCTTTTTAATTTTGATAGCCAAGTGTCACCTCAGTCTGCATATTTGTATAGAAAGGAGAGGAAGGAAGTGATGTCTAAGTGAAAGCATAAATATGACTCTTGAGCACCACATGATGTCATTACAGCTATGATGAAGACATCGATTTTTTAATTCATATATAATACGACCCGTTGCGAGTCGTACAATATTTGTATACAGGAGGAGTGGATACCCGTTTCAACATTAGCGTGACCCGATACACCCAGCCCAGTCATGTAATACAGTGTACCATCACCGAAATTGACGACTTTTTCCATGAAGCATGAAATAGAAGACGATATAGGATAATAACTGTATCCCATACAGGGGCAATGCAATATAAGTGATGCCCGTGCCTCTCTCATGTAATATGCAGCTAGCCTAGTGCTCTATCTAAATATTATTTTTCCAGCCCCTCTCTGCTGTCTGCTGTGAAAAATAAATTACTTTAGACCCATTTGCACACCATCCAAATTACGACCTCATGGACAGAGCACATCTTGTTATACATTTCCCCCATAGATAAACTTGATAGTTCTCCATACCTCCTTTCCTTCAACTTTTCTTCGAAACCTTGAACCTCGACACCTTAACGTCAAAGCGTGAGGTGGTAACCTTGGGAGAAAGTAGAATTCGTTGTCCTCCCTCTCCTCTGTAAGTTTGGTCTCCTGTTGTTTAACTGAATCCATTCTGACTTCACATGACAAGGTTAAAACATTTCACTTTATGGGCTCTGGAACCCTTAAGGTGGCTGGAGAAGTCCCTAAGGAAGAGGAAATAGAATTAATGTGTAATTATAAAGATCCTGTGGGCCATTAACTAAATCTTCTTCACACTTGGGGTAAGGGTTGCCACAATAGGTTTGGACACGGGTGGATAAACATCCAATGAGATGAAAGAGATAGTGACAGGAATTCTTGATTTACGTGCTACGAAAGATATATATGGTTTGATAAGAAAGAAAGACTTACGAGGGGAAAGAGCAACATATGAGCCTTGTGCCGATTTGCAACGCACCCTCGTACTCTCGTGTTGTAGGTTTCTATCCAAATGCCAAAGGAGGGTTAAGATTATTCTGAGCTCTCAATTCAATGAAGTAGACGATGTAGAGAAAGGTAGAGAAAGTAGGTGGGGAAAATTGTTTGATGTTTGGTCCGTATTATAAAGATGGATTTAAAGTTAATGCACCTCAGAGATAAAAAGGGATACTTTGAGTACGTTTTAACGATACCTAAGCCTCCTGTCTAGATTCTGGATTATGTCTTTATGCAAGATAGTAAATCTTGGAGTTTACGAATCGAATGATAGGGCAAAAGATATATAGTTTGTCCACAGCTGTCTCCGTTCCTCTCTGTGGAAATGAACCCAAGGGGTCAGTCTTAAAGTCTCTCGAGTGCGCCTAGGCCCAAATAACACTGACACTTTACTACATTCACTCCTGAATGCATGCCAGGGTCTGAAATGAAAACTAAAAGTATCGCAGGCATCTATAATAAAAGTATGTGTATTCGGATGAAGAAGCTGTAAATTCTGGAGTTTCAACCCTCCTCAGACTCCGCTATTTTGAACAGAGGTGAGGAAGTTCAGGTTCGTTTCAACTCTTAGGATAGGTTACGTACTTAGTGAGGTTTAGTGGTCTCCTACGGTAGTATTTCATACGGTGATCCTTGTTCACGAAAGGCCAGAGTCAGGGAACATTGGAGGAATCCATAGGGCACTTAGGGACCAAAAACTTGGTGTTGGGTTGCTGTCCGTTACACTTGTAGGTCTGGGCTGGATGATACTCGACACTACAGATATATGTACCGTTTATGTGGAAGGCACAGCCATGTTATGTGTACAGGGAGAATTGATGTGCATGACTTGTTCAAGTATTCCGGCCATGTCCAGTTCCTCTATTTGGTGGATATACAGGAAGCTCACGTCTTCAATGTTGACTTTTACAGATAGGGAGGAAATATGTGCCATAGTATCACGTTGCGAAGGGACAGCCTGGGTCAAAGCAGAATTTACTCGTGACCATAGATCCGATATGAAACCAAAAATCCAAAAAGCATCAAGCAAGGCAAACACCATGTCACCAGCAGTACTGGTTTTAAATTCTGATCAAATAAGCAGGCATATCAGGACCAGAGAGAAAGTTTAACTAATACACCCATCCACCATTCGTGGTCTGTCAAGTACATAAACAATACTCAAACTATGAGGAGGTCAAAGCTCTAATATTACGAGATTGAAGTTGATTTGATTGTGGGATATTCTATTCCTCAGTGGCAGGGGCTATCGCAACTTTATCCATATATATTCAACTGCAAGCACGTAGATTTTGTGCCATATCTTTAGGACGTTGGTATTGCTGTACAACCAGCAGAAGCAGCATAACTCTTCAATCTCGACCACATTACCTCTATGTCCTTGTACAAGAAGAGTGCTTATTTTGTCAGCCCGTACTAGAATGAGAAAACCGCTGGACTTAATTTTGCAAACATGTATTCTGATGAGGGGGAATATCATGCGGCAAACTAAATGTCACCAAGGAATGTTATTTACTGTCATTTATTCCCATTCCTCCCTCTGGGATTCCGGCTCAGTTTTTCTGTTTGAGATTTTTGCATTGTTCTCAGCTCTACGACTCGCTTCTTATTCATTGTTCATGAACACGCGGAGACTTATTCGCTAAGCTGGCTTGACTTTTTCTTCCTGGAAATTTGCTGAAAGCCTTTGCGGTATAAGTAACTAAGACTAAAGCCATATATTATTTTGGGGAGGTTCTGGTTCTGGATCTGGAAGATCTTCTTTTCCTTTTCCCTTGTCATGAGCATTGTACTATTGTATCCTTCGTGCTTAGGGATCATCATCTTGAGATTCTTCTTCTTCGCCGGGAAGTTAATGGAGCGAAAAGTGAAATGGAGAATGAGGAAGGTGGAAGAAAGTACAGAAATGTTTGAAACTCTCGTAAGGAAAAATAGGCGGCGGGTCCCCTGCCCTGAGACTTATAATCTCCAGGGACTGATATTCAAGTAGAAAGATAATAATGATGTACAAAACGGGTTAGAGCCAGGTACTGTAGATACTCATATGTAGTGCCGGGTCTTTCTTTGTAAACGGCCAATGTTTAAAGTACTCGGAGATAGAGTGAGAGACAGGGACTATTGAAGATAAGAGTAACTGGTTGTAAAGTCATTTTACTTTGAATTCATCTTGAGGGAATATGAACCATTTGGAGGAGAGTATTATTGGTAACATAGGTACGACTGGTAGGAGAACATCTTAGCGAATCTATACAAGGGACCATAGACCAAAAACGTGAGTGTTTAAAATTTTATTTTACCCGTAACAATAATATGCGCGTATATATCCAATAGGATGCGAAGCCATTTGGAAGATGATAGTTATTACATATATATGTCAACCATTGTTCCTTTCCAATTTAACAACTGTGTCAAATTGTCTTTGAGGCTTCTAGATATTGGAAGTAGCTTCAGTATGTTATGAGTTGTAGAAGGTGGAAGGGAATTGCAATAATGGCGATTCCCTTCAATAACGAGGGAATAAGTGTCTCAACTTTTGTGATGTGTATGACTCGGCCTGTGGATTGTAGATATAACTTAGCACATCAATCCTATGTTTTGGCACTTGAGCGCGTGTCTAGTACCCGTATGTATGAAGTACACAAAGCACCATTGACTTTCCATTTGACAAAAGAATACAATCGACAGGCCAAAGAAAGCAAAAAAAGTTTTCCTATTACTTTTAGAAAACAGAAAGTGTCTGAAATGCAAGAAGAGTCAAATGGAAAAATACCGGGAGAAAAGAGCTTGTTGAATGTGGCACGTTAACTACGTAAATCTTCAGTTCCTCTGCAGACGACAAAAAATACCAAGAGAAGTTTCTGAAAAGAGTCTCTTCCTTTTCTTATGACTTTTTCTCTGTTCTTCTCCTTTGGTATCTTATAAAAATAAAATAGGACCTTGGGACTAGGGACGATTTTGAACAGACTCTGGATTTTTTTAAGGACCAACTCTTAAGAGTTGAGAGTCTGGGGAAGACTGGCAAATCCATTTCGCCCAAGTATTTTCTTTATATTCACCTGATGTCTACCTTGTCATCAATTGAATTCGATTATCTAGTTCTACTCTAATAAACTCATTATTGACTTTCTTGCCACGAGTAACCACTCTCTCATGGGCTATCCTCAATCCTCACATTTTTTGTGTAACAAACTCCGCTTCTCAAACTCCTTCTCAGAAACATTTTCCCTAGGCCGTAAATTAATTGCTGCATGGTCGTGTTTTTTTCAAGGATTATAACTTCGGGTATAGGAGTGGTAATTTTCCATCTAAATTACAAAAGGTTTGTACCTTAGTGAAGTTTAAAAAAACACCAAATTGAAGCTCATACAAACAACTGGGGTTTATTGGATTTAAACTCCGTCACTTTAATCAAGAAATACACAGACTTGATATTTATTCAATCAAACATTGACTAAACATGAAAAGCAACTAAGATGCATAGAGAACGAAAATAAATTTCCTCCTGTTGACTTTGAAAGCGGAAAAATATAGGGAAACTCTTGGTGTTAATATAAAAGGGAGGGCTGGACTCTCTGATACTTCCATGTACATGAGGGCAGATTCAGAAAGGGACACTATCATTGTTTTTCAGTTGCAAAATAAAAGTAACGAAACAGTTCAGGGTTGATGGATGAAGATGAAACTGTATTTAGTTCTTGATTTTTCAGAACGGTTGTCCTCTAGAGTTACTAAAATAAAGCCCGTCCCCGTGCAGATAAAAAGGATAGAATTTACCAGAATCTTAACGCTGTATGTTTTTAGATGAGGAATATGTAGTAAATGCAAATTTTCAAATTTCTATGCAATTTTAATATGTGGCCAATTTTGGGATGGTGGAAAGCTGAGGAGAAAAGATATTCCGTGGTGGATTTCCTTCACCAAAAAGAAGGCGTGGGAAATAAATGAGAAGAAAATGATTAATCGCCCTTTTTGATTTTGTTTTGCAAAAATGCAAAGTAATCTCCATCTTAAACGCTCCAAAATTCTATGAATCCCCCCTTGAATTTCCCTTGGACTATCTAAGTGCTTTTAACGAGGTTGCCGAAATCATCAATGTTTTATGTATCTCCTGATCCGGTAAAAATAATCCCCGTCTTTATAATTTCCTCTCTCAACTAGCAAATCTCCGGCTCTATCTGTAACCTCCACATGAATTTGTAATACAGGGCGTAGTCAGATTAAAACATCTTGTTTGAGATGTTGTGTGTATCCCTGTTTGATCTGTACACATCCTGCTTAGAGTTATATCCATTAGAGATTGACATTGGGTGGAGATCTCAGAGGAAGAGGAATTCAGTTCGCGTTCAAGATGAGATATAACGAGGAGAGAGGAGAGATAATAAGGGCGGAGAAAGTAATGCAATGTACGGAAGGCCAAGTTTTGCTCTGAACAAAAGTGTGCTTATCTCAGCTCGCGCACTGAAAGTGACGGAGGATATCGAAATTGGGAATTGCAGCTTTGGTGAGCATCACATCCTTTCAAAGCCTTTCCCCTTCTTTTGAGAAAAGAAAATTGAAGGGGTGTGGAAAATGAAATCCGTTTACGGTCTGGCTGACACAACGTGACATTCCTTAGGTTTGGGTATTCTTCCAGCACTTCCTCAGTCTTAAATCAGCCTGGAGAGCTATCTACTACCTGCTGCAGCTTTCCCCCAGTATGCTTCCATCCGTGTGAAGACACAGAGAGCAGCGGTTATCAGGAGCCGCAGGAATTTAATAAATCAGCCAGTTGATGGTCATTTTTTTCCCGTATTTAATCTCCCTTTTTGTGTGCAGGATATTTTATGTTTTACTGACTTAAATCTGGTAATCGGAATTTGTGGAGGAACTCCAATGAGGTAAACCAAATATCATCCCCCCTTCGGGATTGAATAAGGGAGGGAGTACGCCACTAGTATAGATTATTCTATTTCCGTCTTTTTCTCCTCTTCCATAAACCTGTATAACATTTCCGAGGATGTAATAATGGTGTGGAGTGGACTTTGTACGAGGCCCCTACGTAGGACCTACCATCAGAAAAATTGGCTGTTATGTTAATAGTTTTTAGTACCATAGAATAGGGTGAGATATCCGGTTTTTGAAACTTAATCTATTATAGTAGATGGGATTATTGAAACCCGTATTGATTTATAGATTCCTCCGGGTTTTTTTCATGTATAAATCGATTGTTATTATAATATTCTGGTCGCGTCTATTTACTCGCTCTCTCTTTCTCTATTTAATGTTGATGACCATTAAAGTTGATGTGCTAGTAAATGACAGTTACCAAGGTCGATTTGTCTTATTGAACATCAACGATATATGATTGTTAATGGTGACGAAACCCTCGTCAATACGAACCCTGTTCCCACCCCTTTATCTATCCCTTTCCTTCTTTAGAAACTTATTCAATTACTCGTCTGTTTTTTTAACTAATAGATGAGAACTCGGGTGGATGGAGGTGATGGTTGATGAGCTTGACTAAAACTTTCACTTAGTGATTTATTTTGGCTTGGGCTTAACATAAGAAGTCTGCCCAGTAGAAACTAACATGAAAAGAAGGGGAAGGTCCCTCACGAATGACCTAACTTTTACTTGATTCATTTCGTATCAGATATCACATTGTGGACGGAAAATTTACCGAGAATGAATAGATGAGTAAAGTCCTCCTAAGGTTGGTAGTACAGATCCAACTTTTCTCATTCCTCTGTCCAACTTCAATCTCAATCAGGCTCCGGAAAGTATCCAAGGTTGGATATGACATTGTCAGGTCATTCCAGTGTAGCATCAAAAGTTCCATCTTTGAACTCTAGTTTCATGTACTTGAATTCTTTTAGGGGGTAAAGTTTCAAGAACATTTTAACACTGATTGGCAGGTTGTGTGCTTCTGGTAGACTTTTTTTTATTTTACCGAAAATTAAAACTCGCTGCTCTACCGTTGGCATTGCATGAAAACAGTACTATGGAATAGGAGTGGAATGAAGTTTGACACGCCTGAGAGTAGGATACTGGAATAGTATAACCTTGGATATGCAAACTATACCATTTTCACATTTTTTTAAGCCCGTCTTCCAACCTAACGTTGCATAAACGAGTGGTTACCACTTGGCTTGAATAGTTTTAGAGTCCCATTTAAAAATAAATGGAACCGGCAGAGTTCACTTATTTTAAAGGATTTATTTCCACTGTCGTCCATGGATGTCCATGGCATTCTTGGTTACCTCGGGTATTCTAACCCAGCAATGATTTCAATATCGTTGGAAATGTTGGAATGACCACGAGTAATCCAACACATAACCTGGCCGGGCCCACCATGATACGAATTTAACCTGAGTAATGTACAAGATGAGCATTTTACGTCTCTATCAGGGATTCTAATATAAGTTAAAATTACGGGTGTAAATCGTGGCAGATGTTGCATTTACTTTAGTGAAAGCAGTTGCCTCATGTTCTGCTACTCCACTTTTGACCAAGCCGTACGAATTTATATTCTTTCAAAATAAGCCCAAGCCCATGATTCGTTGAGTCCACTATATAATCGCCTCTCCCATGCAGACAATCCTAATCGAACTCTGGTTTCCTGTGTCAGGATTCTCACACAGGCCCGATTCTCAGGCGACCCTAAAAACAATATACACTTTGTACCCGAGTGCTACAGTTTGGCTGGAGTGGGCTATTGATTTTTAGCCCGTTCGTTAGGGCTTATAGGATCATCGTTGTCTGTCCGTCTGTCCGTCTGTCCGTACCTCTCATAACTCACGAAAGAGTTAATCTAGAGTCACAAAATTTTGCACACTGGTTTATTGGACTAAAGTAGGATTTAA